>JAVIAB010000126.1:35847002-35864502 GCA_032433765.1 Megaustenia siamemsis
AGTTTCTAGAGATGTCACAGTTTGCTGAGTGAGTTCATCTTTCCAGTTTATTGATATGTCACAGTGTGCTGAGTGAGTTCATCTTTCCAGTTCCTAGAGATGTCACAGTGTGCTGAGTGAGTTCATCTTTCCGTTTCTAGAGATCTCAAAGTGTGCCGAGTGAGTTCATCTTTCCAGTTTCTAGAGATGTCATAGTGAGCTGAGTGAGTTCATCTTTTCCCGTTTTTAGAGATGTCACAGCGTGCTGAGTGAGTTCATCTTTCCAGTTTCTAGAGATATCAAAGTGTGCCGAGTGAGTTCATCTTTCCCGTTTTCTAGAGATATCAAAGTGTGCTGAGTGAGTTCATCTTTCCAGTTTTTTAGAGATATCAAAGTGTGCTGAGTGAGTTCATCTTTCCCGTTTCTAGAGATATCAAAGTGTGCCGAGTGAGTTCATCTTTCCAGTTTCTAGAAATGTCACAGTGTGCTGAGTGAGTTCATCTTTCCAGTTTCTAGAGATGTCACATGGTGAGTGAGTTATTTCATCCAATTTATAGATATGTCACAGTGTGCTGAGTGAGTTCATCTTTCCAGTTTCTAGAGATGTCACAATGTGGTGAGTGAGTTCATCTTTCCAATTTATAGATATGTCACAGTGTGCTGAGTGAGTTCATCTTTCCAGTTTCTAGAGATGCCCAGTGTGCTGAGTGAGTTCATCTTTCCGTTTCTAGAGATGTCACAGCGTGCTGAGTGAGTTCATCTTTCCAGTTTCTAGAGATATCAAAGTGTTTCGAGTGAGTTCATCTTTCCCGTTTCTAGAGATATCAAAGTGTGCCGAGTGAGTTCATCTTTCCCGTTTCTAGAGATATCAAAGTGTGCCGAGTGAGTTCATCTTTCCAGTTCTAGAGATGTCACAGTGTGCTGAGTGAGTTCATCTTTCCAGTTTCTAGAGATGTCACAGTGTGCTGAGTGAGTTCATCTTTCCAGTTTCCGGATGCCACAGTGTGCTGGTACCACTGCAGGACTAGATGTGTCTTTTCTGAAGCTACTATCAGTTTCAGCCATTGTTAGGACTCACATTTTGAGACTGCTACTTACCCTTCAGTTTTTCATAGTTTCCCGCACAGATATTCGTTTGTTTTTAGACTGAATTGTCTGTCCTTAAGTAAAAGTTCAAAACTAATGGAGTCGTTCCTGTCAGAATTTGCATCCGTTGTTTCGTCGCTTATGTTGTTTCTGTTATTTTTTATTTTATTTATTAAAACATGCCCAAGCTCATGAACGGATAAGTTGTGGATGAGGCAGTATCAATCAATGAATAAATCAATCAATCAAAGTCATTGAGACAATTATTAGGAAGTACATCCTGCGTGCAGGGTCTCACCACCCATCCTTATTCCTTGACATATTTCCTCTATTTCCTTCCAAAGAAAAAAATATCTTTGCAGGCTGGTTCCTCTTCACTGTGGCTTTTTGACCTTCCCTGTTTTCTCTTTCTCTGTGGGTTTCATGGCAAAGTGTGTTTTGCTTAGACAAATTCAGATTTTATTAATATGTGTCTACTGTCTTACTATGCCGATTTCAGGTTTTGTTTGTATATCTCCACTGTCTTGATATACCGGCATCAGGTTTTGTTTGTATATCTCCACTGTCTTGATATACCGGCATCAGGTTTGTTAATGTGTGTCCACTGTCTTGCTATGCCGACTTCATGTTTTGTTGTGTTTTCCTATCAGTTTTGACCGAGCAGTGGCTAAGTCTGGCCCACTTTTTTCGACCTTTAACTGCCAAACGTTCCTTAATATCTATGAGTGCACATGGACCTTCTGTTTTTCGCCGTTATCCGAAAGGGCTAGACCTTGCATCTAACTACCCAGAGAGGGTTAGACATTCCATCTAGCTACAACAGAGAGGGCTAGACATCGCGTCTAACTACTCAGAGAGGTCTAGACATCGCATCTAACTACCCAGAGACGGCCAGACATTGCATCTAACTACCCAGAGAGGTCTAGACATCACATCTAACTACCCAAAGAGGTCTAGACATCGCATCTAACTACTCAGAGAGGGCTATAAATTGCATCTAACTACCCAGAGAGGGCTAGAAATTACATCTAACTACCCAGAGAGGGCTAGAAATTGCATCTAACTACCCAGAGAGGGTTAGACATTCCATCTAGCTACACAGAGAGGGTTAGACATTGCATCTAACTACCCAGAGAGGGCTAGAAATTGCATCTAACTACCCATAGAGGGTTAGACATTCCATCTAGCTACACAGAGAGGGCTAGACATCGCATCTAACTACTCAGAGAGGTCTAGACATCGCATCTAACTACCCAGAGACGGCCAGACATTGCATCTAACTACCCAGAGAGGTCTAGACATCACATCTAACTACCCAAAGAGGTCTAGACATCGCATCTAACTACTCAGAGAGGGCTATAAATTGCATCTAACTACCCAGAGAGGGCTAGAAATTACATCTAACTACCCAGAGAGGGCTAGACATCGCATCTAACTACCCAGAGAGGTCTAGACATCACATCTAACTACCCAGAGAGGGCTAGACATCGCATCTAACTACCCAGAGAGGTCTAGACATCACATCTAATTATCCAGAGACCAGGGGAAAGACAAAGCCACTAAGAGATCACTTATTCGAAATGAAAAATTCTCACCGCCTGTGGTGGGGTGCGAACCCGGGACATTTTTGTCCAGAGATCGACGTCTTACTTCTAGACCACCCAGCTAGAAATGTCAACAATCTTCTAGTGGAAATAGCAGGAAAGAAGAAGAAAAAAGAAAATGATGATGATGAAAAAAGATGATAATGAAGACGAAGAAAAGAAATGTTTAATAGTTTGTGTTTATTTTCACTTCAGGTACAAATCCAGCATGAGGGGAATCCTTGATAAGCAAGGGACTTCCTGTTCAGAGACTGCACGTGTGACGACATGGACGTACAAATCCGCAATGACAAATCTATAGTAGCTATAACTAGATGCGTCAGGCGCTATCAGAACTATTCATATTCGCCACATGCACGTAGGGGTTCCCCACTTTTTGATTCGTTCGACTGACATTTACACCTCTTTGTCGGCCACACTTAAACTGGCATTAAATTGGTGCATTTTTTTGGGATGTGGTTTACAGAAGTAAAAAAAAAAAAAAAAGTAAAGTACCGTCGTCACGCTAAGTGGCGTATAGGGAATATGGTGTAAGTGACATAAATTTTACAGACTTTAGGCACATGATTTTGGGGATAATGTGGTCGGTATTACGCCCATGCCACTTTACTTTCCCAGAAAAAAATCCGGTACCCATTAAAGGCTTGGTGAACCCGGAAGCCATCGGGTGGGATCGAACCCCCAACCCTTGTCCTTTGTAGTCCAGTTCACTAACCACTGAGCTATCGCGGCTCCGGTTTACAGCAGACTGAGGTATATTCGACTTTTGGCCAAAAAGTAATCGACTTCATACGGCAATTTATGCCGGTATCGAGTTTGCCTTCCCTGTTACTTTTACCTAAATAACTTGGCCATGCTGGCTGGTCCGTTTTCAAATCAAAAGTGAGAGATAGAGTCGAATCTTAATAAGTTCTGGTACAGATTCTAACTAAACAGTCAGGTATGATTCCAAACTATTTCCATTATCTTGATTACCACATAAGGATACATCAAACTGTTAAAGCAAAGAAAAAAATTGTGTCTTTCAAATGTTATGATATATCTTACCTTTGGTTATATCCAGACTTTCCAGCAGTGGTCTTGTGTCTAATAAATGAGCTGTTATCTGCTCTTGTGTTACCTGGCAAATCATAACTTATATAGATCAGTTGATTCGATATTCGCATAGATCAATAACGCCTTTGCTGGTTCCACTCCCCGTGTGATCGCTAGCTACACCCCGAGTGCCAACAACACGGCGACTGTCTCGCGTAGTTCACGAATGTTTCTCGCTGCTCACGTTTCCAAGAAAGATTTCTGACACACAAAAAAAAAACTATGCGAATATTGGGAGCCGCGATAGCTCAGTGGTTAGTGAACTGGACTACAAAAGACAAGAGGTAGGGTTCGATCCCAACCGACGGCTTCCGGGTTCACCCAGCCTTAAATGGGTACCGGGTTTTTCTGGAAAGTAAAGCAGCACGGGCGTAATACCGACCACATTACCCCAAAAATCATGTGCTGAAGGTCTGTAAAATATAGGGTCACTAACACCATATTTACCTATACGCCACTTGGCGTGACTAGGGTACTTTACTTTTACTATGTGAATATTGTTTTGGTTAAAGGACTTCATTGTGTAGCTGTTGATCTGTCTACCTCTACCTGAGTGCGTTTGAAATTACAAAGTTTTTGTGGGCTTCTTTGGTGTAACTGTTGATCTGTCTACCTCTACCTGAGTGTGTCTGAAATAACAAAGTTTTTGTGGGGCTTCTTTGGTGTACCTGTTGATCTGTCTACCTCTACCTGAGTGCGTCTGAAATAACAACGTTTTTGTGGGCTTCTTTGGTGTAACTGTTGATCTGTCCACCTCTACCTGAGTGCGTCTGAAATAACAACGTTTTTGTGGGGCTTCTTTCGTTCCTCAGCTTTCATCTCTGGCGAAATCCCTTTTGACAAGGAACCAAATTTTACGTGTTAATCCGTTTTTCCCTGGCAGCCGTGTGCACAGGGGTCCCTCGCCGCACAGGCAGATAACTCCGTCTTTGGAAGTGCTCATATTTTTTTTCCGTCGATTAATGATTGACGTTTCAAGCCGGGCTTCCCTGCTGAGACCAGGGGTGGTTGCCGCAGAGATAAATCATAAATACAAATCCCAAATGATGCAGCCTGGATTTGAACTCACAATCTTTCTATCTCGAGACCGGCGTCTTGCCTCCAGACCAACCAGTCCCCAAAAGTTTTAGGTTAATTTAACATTTGCAGTTTGTGGATTGGGCAGGATATTTCCCACAGATATTCTAAGCATTTCAAAACACAGATGGGCTGGACAAGGTCATTTTGAAATTCAAACCGGCAATACATTTATTTATTCATTCACAAAAGGATAGTAGGGGAAGCATCACATTGTTTCAAAGTACGAAAGGGGGTGAAGCAGGGGTGCATCGTTTTTCCATACTTGTTCAACATCTATGCTGAGAACATCATGGAAAATGTCAGAAGCAATAATAGATTCATCAAGTTTAACTCTTTCATAATAAATAACATAATTCCAAAGCACTTATACCCTGATGACATAGTCCTCTCAAACAGTGGAGGGAGATTCAAAGAGGCAATTAGAGTGCTAAACAAATACAATGATATGCAAGGCCTTTACCTAAATTTACAGAAAACCAAGGTAATGTCCTTTGACAAAGCAAAAAAGTCAACTTAAAATCATCATCAACAGTGAAGACTTGAAATTGTAACAAACTATGAAGATCTGGGATATGTAGTAACTAACAATGGATACTCCCTGAAGAAGAGATAAGAAAATTAGTAAAAGCAACAACAAAAATTAAATACTTTGAAGAATATAATAACAAGGCAGTAAAATTAAAACTGCTGAATATGTTCCTTTTCTCGACAGCAATATATGGTTGTGAATCATGGACAGCGTCGCAAACAACAATAAAGATACAATATAATGTCCCCAAAATCCTGAAGCAGACACCAGACTTCATAAGAGAATCCGGAATTAAAGTTTGAATGACGTCATGATCGTAAAAGAAATACTCCAGCGTTATCTTTGTTTGTGAATAACTTGAGTATGTCTATTTGCGTAGTCGTGGGGTTTTCCGTTATCCATTTCCCATTTTAGGCCATAGAATATTTTGTGAGACGAACCACCAAACAGGACATATGCGACTTCAAATTATCGTCTTCTTCTACCTCTTCGTTCGTTTAGGGAGTAGCGTTGCACTTTGATTTGTACTTTGAGGTCCAGTGTAATCACTTCTCTGAGGTCCAGTGTACTCACCTCTCTTAGGTCCAGTGTACTCATTTCTCTGAGGTCCAGTGTACTCACCTCTCTGAGATCTAGGGTACTCATCTCTCTGAGATCCGGTGTACTCACTTCTCTGAGGTCCAGTGTACTCGCCTCTCTCAGGTCCAGTGTACTCACTTCTTTGAGGTCCAGTGTACTCACTTCTCTGAGGTCCCGTGTACTCACTTCGGCATTCATTTACTGTCTCATAACATTCTTAACCAAGAAATTAACGCCGGGCTTGTATCAAGTTATCATTCGTCAAAACTACCGTGTGGGATGTTTACTTATGTGTGTGTGTATATGTGTGTGGGGGGGGGGGGGGGGGGGGGGGGTTCCCTGTCTTATCTTGTAACAGAGTCAGCTTCCCGGTAATTGCATTGTTGTTAATGTTGTCACGTGACTGAATATCAAGAACTAATCTTAAAAATCAGTCGCTGAGTGTATCATCAAGGCGACACATGGAAGGGGTACCCGTCACGCCCAGTGACTTATGGGACATACCTTCTTATTTTGTTGCGTTCGCCCAACGACTACTGTTGTTCATTACCCTGCCTGGATGGAGTTGAAATGCGAGTAGATACTTTGCATTGTTATCTATAACATGCTTCATCTGTGTTTTTCAATCCAATGTATCTGCCTTCAGCAAATTTTTTTGGTGTGGGTTTGCCTTCCCAATCTGATCTTGCCTTTAATGGGTACCGGATTTTCTGGTAAAGTAAAGCGGCACGGGCGTAATACCGACTCCATTACCCCAAAAATCATGTGTCGAAGGTCTGTAAAATTTATGGTCACTAATACCATATTCCCTGTACGCCACTTGCATCTTAACTCGCATGGTCAGAATGGTTTGTCAGTTTGTAGGGCACCTCGGGAGATCGCATGGGAGTCTTATAATTCTTGCTCACTAGCTCTGATGACGCAAGTGGACTTATGGAGTCAGTATTTCGACAGCTCGTTTAACATTTGTTGAGAAATTGTACCCATTTTCAGACACTGGTTGAAATACGAAGTGGAAAAAAATAGTTCGTCATGGTCAGGAAATGGGAATAAGACAATTGGTTAACAACAAGAATGCTAACCACATCGTGATCGCGGCGTGTATACTAAATAGATGCGTAATTACATTTTAAAAAATGCTTTTGGTGATAGTGTTCTGGAAATCTCTGTAAAGTTGATTTAACGAACTTGTCAACTGTGGACAAGAGTACGGCTTCACTTCATCGACTCAACAGCGTCTAGGCTCATCGGTCTTAAATGTGTACTTACCAATGTTTCTGGAAAATAAAGACGGCGTGTTGTAGTTCTGACCACATTAACAAGTGGTGAACAAAGAAGGGTTAATACATGATGTTCTATACGTCACATTCAAGATGTGGTAGAGCTTTTTTTTTTCTTATTTTCATCAAAATAATCCACAACAACTAAACTGGGAGTTCTGGGAAAAAAATCCGGTACCCATTAAAAGCTGGGAGAACCGGAGCCGTCGACCAAGATCGAACCCTTCCACTTGTCCTTTGTAATCCAGTTCACCAACCACTGAGCTATCGCGGCTCCCTGGGAATTCCATAGGTCTTATTAACTCATACTTCCTCCCACCTTTACTCCAAATTTTAATGTTGAAGGTTACTGTATAATTATCTTTTAACAGCACGTGTGTGATTAACTCTCTCTCTCTCTCTCTCTCTCTCTCTCTCTCTATATATATATATATATATATATATATATATATATATATTGTTCAGTTGATATTAATTGCTAGTCAGCGGCAGATATGTACAATTTCATAACTTATAAAACCACAATACAGCGCACCTGCGCGTACAATGCACTCATCTATTTGTTTGTTTTGTTTAAACTTCCGGTCAATATGGCGGATAGGCGGCAGGAACCATTGAGGCTCTGTCTGAAAAGTGTTCCTTGACGCAGTTACCTCATATTCCAAGTCCAGCTTGCTGCCGGAGCTGCTAAGTTTAGTGCTCTGTGCACAAGAAGGACAGTTCGTTTGCGTTCACTTTCGGTGCGGCTACGCCTTACATCTCTTGGCGTTTGCTGTGGCTGCTATGATTGGGGGGGGGAGGGGGTGTCTGCAGCTGCCTTTCTTTGTTTGGATCCTTTAATGAAATTATATTTTAATTCGCATGATTCCACTGGCACGGGTGGTTGAGCAGTTATGAATTTTAATTCGTTTGCAGTGATTCGACTTTGACTTCGACTAACTATAACCATAACTATAACTATAACCATAACTATAACAATAACTATAACCATAACTATAACCATAACAATAACCATAACTATAACCATAACTATAACCATAAGTATAACCACAACTATAACTATAACTATAACCATAACTATAACCATAACTATAATCATAACTATAACCATAACTATAACTATAACCATAACTATAACCATAACTATAACAATAACTAAACTATAACTATAACCATAACTATATAACAATAACTATAACCATAACTATAAACCATAACTATAACCATAACTATAACCATAACTATAACAATAACTATAACTATAACTATAACCATAACTATATAACCATAACTATAACCATAACCATAACTATAACTATAACCATAACTATAACCATAATTATAACCATAACTATAACCATAACTATAACTATATCGCACTTTTAAGAACAAACGTTCAAAAAATAATATTTGTGAGCAGTCCGCGACTGAACGCAAGAAAGTACAAAAAAGAAAAAAATAGAAAGACAAATTTTTGGTTAGGGAAGAAGTTAGTTTTTTTTTTTTTTTTAAACTGGTTTTATTGAAAACATGCCCTGTTTTGAAGATCGTCGACATGAGGAGAAATTGTCTTGAGATCGGGGCATCAACTGAATTTTCGACAAAAATGCTACCACGAAATAGATTTTATGACCGTCAGACTTTAGAACGGAATGACGTCACTGCTTGCGGAGCATTCCAATATCTCTGCAGTTCCGTCTCAGCAACCAACAAAGTGTTCATCCTCATCATTCAGACTGTTCTAGTGAACAGGTTGCGTTTTGAAAATTGCAGTTCAGCGGCACGGGCGTAATACCGACCACATTACCACAAAAATCATGTGCCGAAGGTCTGTAAAATTTATGGCCACTAACACCATATTATTATTATTGGAACATGTACTATTATTAGTTATGATTATAAAGACAAGTGGAACAATATTAAAACAGGTAAATTAATTTAAATATTTGGGAACTTTGTTAACCTCAGACGGAAGATGTACAATAGAGGTGAGATGCAGAATGGCTCAGGCAAAAGCAGCTTTTCAAAACATGAGGAAGATACTATGCAATCCATTTTTGACAATAGAAACAAGAAAAAGAGTTCTTAAATGTTATATAGAGCCAGTCTTAACATATGGATGTAAATCATGGACAATAGGACAACAGACAAGAAAATCACTGGAGTCTGTAGAAATGTGGTTTTACAGAAGAATGTTGAGAGTACCATGGACAGCTAAGAAGAGTAATAATAAAGTTCTGAAAGAGGTCAAAGCAAAAAGAGAGCTAATTTCCAATATTAGGAAGAAACAATCATCATTTTTTGGCCATGTAATGAGAAGAGAACAACTGGAATATATTGTAACAACTGGAGAAATTGAGGGACGAAGAGATAGAGGGAAGCAAAGAGAAAAAATAACAGACAGCTTAAGAGAATGGCTTGGCAGAAGATCAACAACAGAAATGATAAATAGCTGCCGAGATCGAAAATTGTGGAGAGACATGATCACCTACGCCAGTAGGCACGGTACTTGATGATGATGAACACCATATTCCCTGTACGCCACTTGACGTGACGGGGGTACTACTATACTTTTTTTTAATATCCTAGAACCCAAAACAGATGTACTAAAGTAGGTTATTCTAGTTTAATTGCACACAGTTACCTGGTGTGTATCAGCCTATCAGCAACGTTTTACCAGAATGATAGCATTGTCTATAAATTTCCTCTCTTATCTAAAATATATGTCGCTATATGGTCGATGTAATGTAGAGGTAAAGTGTTTCGCCTAACAAATAGAATGTGACCGGGTTGAGATACACTTCGGGTTTTCCCAAGTTACTCCTGTTCTAGATTACATCCAGTCATCATCATCATCATCATCATCATCATCGAGTACCATCCCCGCAACGAAGGTTGGCTACCATGGCGCGCCATTCTGCTCCGTTTCTTGCTTTGATGGTGCAGGTTGTCATAGGCTTGTTTGTCCATTTTTTGATGTTACTCGTCCATGTTAGTCTTGGTCTGCCTCTGCATCTTTTACCTTGTATTTTCCCCTCCAAGATTACATTTAGTACGCTGTTGTGTCTTTTAACATGGCCCAAAAATCGCATTTGTCTTGTTTGAATTGTGTTTAGTAGTTCTCTTTTCATTTTTAGTTGTTTAAGACTTCATCGTCTGTTTTCTTTTTCTTCCATCCAATTCTACCTATTCTTCTATATATTCACATTTCACAGCCTTCAATTATCTCTTCTGTTTTCTTGTCTAATGTCCATGTTTCTACACCATATAGGAGGAATGTTGAGAAGACATAACTTTTTGCTATTCTTGGTTTTAGCCCCGGTGTTATTAGTTTTGATGTTAGTATGTTCTTCATGACATTAAAAGTACTTTTTGCCATTCCTATTCTTTTGTTTATTTCAGTTGTACATTTTCCATCAGTAGTTTTAGTATGTCCAAGGTAGTTGTAGCTCTGAACTGTCTCCAGGTCTATTCCTTCAATTTTGATATCCACTTGTGGGTTTTGAGTATTTTCTTTGTTTATGTTCACAGTTTTAGTCTTTTTGATATTCATATCTAGTCCATATTTTTTTTGCTTGTCATGTTTATTTCATTAAGTAATTGTTGTAGATCGCCCGTGCGCTGCCGGGGCCCGAAAGGGAAGTAAAGAATAGCGGCGCTGTACCCTACCAGGCATGTTCGTAAGAGGCGAGAAAGGAGGGTTAGGCATGGGACTGGCTATCCCATACTGTAAAAAAATAAGCCGAAAAAACTTCACAAACATGAACAAGTCAAAGAAAGATAAAGTAAATCCGTCAACCAGGAAAGAGAAGGGCTCTCTGTATAAGAGACGTATGACGCAATCCGGAGAAAGCCATAAGGAGTCCGGGTTGCCGACTCACCCTTTGTCTACCAGGAAACCATCCAGAATTGGCACCTGGAATGTTCGTACCCTTAACGAACAGGGAAAAGCGGCACAAGTGGCAGCAGAAATGAACAACTACAAGATAGATATTCTGGGAATGTGTGAAACAAGATGGCTGGGAGCGGAGAGAATAAAATTGAATACAGGGGAGATGATTTTATCATCAGGACACCAGGAACCAGGAGCACAACATAGCGAAGGGTAGCTATAATGCTATCAAAGAATGCACAGAAGACACTAATAGAATGGGAGGCAGTGGGACCAAGACTGGTGAGAGCAACATTTAGAACAACCAAAAACAAAATAAAATTACACATTATACAATGCTATGCACCAACCAACGATAAAGATGACTCAGTTAAAGATGATTTTTATAAACAGCTACAATGCCAGATGGATGCAAGACGAGCCAAGGATATTATAATCTTGATGGGAGACCTAAATGCTAAGGTAGGATCAGACAACAGAGGCTTTGAAGAGATTATGGGAAAACATGGACTTGGAGATATAAACGAGAATGGAGAGATATTTGTGAATTTCTGCGCCCTTAATCAAATGAGCCTAGGAGGAACAATATTCCAACATAAAAGAATACACAAAGCTACATGGGTGTCACCAGATCATAGAACGGAAAATCAAATTGATCACATATGTATTAATAATAAGTTTAAGTCATCCTTACAGGATGTAAAAGTATATAGAGGGGCAGATATAGCTTCTGATCATCATCTGCTGTTAGCCAAACTTAAAATTAAATTAAAAAGGTATACTACAACGAATAAGGGCAGAACGTATTTCAATGTAGGGTTTCTTAAAGAACAAGGAATTAAAGATAAATTCGCAGTCACAATATCAAACAAATACCAAGTCCTCCAACAACTAGAAAATACAATAACTATAGAAGATCATTGGAAACAGGTAAAAAATATATGGAAAGAGACATGCGAAGAAACACTGGGGAAAAGAAAACGCCAGAATAAGGCATGGATGACAGCAGAGACCCTGGATAAAATTAAAGAAAGAAAGAACAAGAAAGCAGACATAAATAAAAGCAAAACAAGAAGTAATAAAGCCAAGACACAGGAAGCTTACACAGAGGTGAACAAAGAAGTGAGAAGATGCATTAAAAGGGATAAGAGGAAATATATAGATGAATTAGCTAAAGAGGCAGAAGAAGCAGCAAATAAAGGGAATATGAAAGAACTGTACAACAGCACAAAGAAATTAGGTGGAAAATACAAACAGATCAACGCCTTTATCAAAGATAAGAAAGGAAATCTGCTTAGTAATATAAAGGAACAAATGGAGAGATGGAAGGAGCACTTTGAAGAACTTTTGAACAGACCTGGCTCAAATAATCCTCCAGATATACTACCAGCAGAAGAAGAATTACACGTTAACTGCGGAAAACCAAGCAAAGAAGAAATAATGAAAGCCATCAAACTGTTAAAAGATGGTAAAGCCACAGGACCAGATGAAATTCCTTCGGAAGCCATCAAAGCAGATATTATCACCTCTACCAAGATGTTACATATTCTATTGGATAAAATTTGGGAGAGGGAAGAAATACCTAAAGACTGGAGAGAAGGTTATATGATCAAACTACCAAAGAAAGGAAGTTTACAGGAGTGCACAAATTATAGGGGAATTATGCTACTATCAGTGCCAGGAAAAATATTAGGCAGAATCATTCTGGAGAGACTAAAAGAGGCTATAGAGAAACACTTGAGAGATGAACAAGCAGGTTTTAGGAAGAACAGATCATGTGCTGATCAAATAACTACTCTACGTATAATAGTTGAACAAAGTTTAGAACTAAAATCCCCACTTTATATTGGATTCATAGATTACGAAAAGGCATTTGATAGTTTAGACAGAAGAATGCTTTGGAAGTTGCTGAGTCATTATGGAATCCCCATAAAGTTTATTAACCTGATAAAAACAATGTATGAAGGAACAAAATGTAGTGTGGTGCATGAAGGACAGCTTACAGAAGCATTTGAAATAAGAACAGGAGTAAGGCAAGGATGCCTTCTGTCTCCATTTCTCTTTCTACTGGCCATAGATTGGATTATGAAAATAACTCAAAACAACAGAAATGGGATCCAGTGGTCACTGACCAAACAACTTGATGATTTAGACTTTGCTGATGACATAGCTCTCCTATCACACAGCCACCAACAGATGCAAGATAAAATGAGTATATTAGATGAGAGATCACAACAGCTAGGACTAAAGATTAATAGAGATAAGACCAACATTATGAGAATTAATGCAGTTGGCAATAACCAAATAAAACTAGGAGAAATACCTCTACTAGACGTACAATCTTATATATATCTGGGCAGTAATATAGATAAAGAGGGAGGAACAGAAAACGATACCAAAATAAGGATATCAAAAGCAAGAGGAGCTTTCATTGCACTGGGAAACATATGGAAATCCAAAGAAATTAGGCTAAATACAAAAATACAAATTTTCAACTCCAATGTTAAGTCGGTTCTATTATATGGCTGTGAAACATGGAGAATAACAAAATTGACAATCACGAAGGTACAGACTTTCATTAATGGATGCTTGCGCAGAATAAAGGGATGGAAATGGCAGGACAAAGTCACAAACGTGGAATTATGGAAATGTACCGGTCAAATACCAGTGGATAAAGAAATACAGCGAAGACGATGGCGATGGATAGGACACACACTACGGAAACCAACTGAGAGTATTACACAACAGGCCCTTTTTTGGAATCCCCAGGGGAAAAGACAAAGAGGAAGACCAAGGAATTCTTGGAGAAGACAGATTGAAGCAGAGATGAAGATGATGGGGAAGACATGGAATGATCTTAAAAGAATTGCAAAAAACAGAACGACTTGGAAAGTGTTTGTTGAAGACCTATGCTCCACTGGGAGCTAAAAGGTAGAAGAATTGTTGTAGATCGTTAGGATTTTCTGCTAGCAGTACAGTATCGTATATAATATGTAATATATATGGTATATAGTATAATATCGTATGTAATATATAGATGAATAAGCTAAAGATGGAGAAGAAGCAGCAAATAACGGGTAAATAAAAGAACTGTACAACAGCACAGAAAAATTAAGTGGAAAATACAAACAGATCAATGCCTTTATTAAAGATAAGAAAGGAAATCTGCTTAACAAAATAAGGGAACAAATGGAGAGATGGAAAGAGCACTTTGAAGAACATTTGAATAGACCCGGCTCAAATAATCCTCCAGATTTACTACCAGCAGAAGAAGAGTTACACGTTAACTGTGGAAAACCAAGCAAAGAAGAAATAATGAAAGCCATCAAACTTTTAAAAAATGGTAAAGCCACAGGACCAGATGAAATTGCTTCAGAAGACATCAAAGCAGATATTAACATCTCTACCAAGATGCTACATAATCTATTAGATAAAATTTGGGAGATGGAAGAAATACCTAAAGACTGGAAAAAACAGTTATGTGATCAAACTACCAAAGAAAGGAAGTTTACAGGAGTGCACAAATTATAGGGGAATTATATGCTACTATCAGTGAGTGCCAGGGAAAATATTAAGCAGAATCATTCTGGAGAGACTAAAAGAGGACATAGAGAAACATTTGAGAGATGAACAAGCAGGTTTTAGGAAGAACAGATCATGTGCTGATCAAATAACTACTCTACGTATAATAGTTGAACAAAGTTTAGAACTAAAATCCCCACTTTATATTGGATTCATATATTATGAAAAGGCATTTGATAGTTTAGACAGAAGAATGCTTTGGAAGTTGCTGAGTCATTACGGAATCCCCATAAAGTTTATTATCCTGATAAAAACAATGTATGAAGGAACGAAATGTAGTGTGGTGCATGAAGGACAGCTTACAGAAGCATTTGAAATAAGAACAGGAGTAAGGCAAGGATGCCTTCTGTCTCCATTTCTCTTTCTACTGGCCATAGATTGGATTATGAAAATAACTCAAAACAACAGAAATGGAATCCAGTGGTCACTGACCAAACAACTTGATGATTTAGACTTTGCTGATGACATAGCTCTCCTATCAAACAGCCATCAACAGATGCAGGATAATATGAGCATACTTTTCTGAGAGATCACAACAGCTAGGATTGAAGATTAATAGAGATAAGACCAACATTATGAGAATTAATACAGTTGGCATTAACCAAATAAAACTAGGAGAAATAACTCTATTAGATGTACAATCTTACATATATCTGGGCAGTAATATAAATAAAGAGGGAGGAACAGAAAATGATACCAAAATAAGGATATCAAAAGCAAAAGAGCATTGCACTGGGAAACATATGGAAATCCAAAGAAATTAGGTTAAATACAAAAATAAAAATTTTCAACTCAAATGTTAAGGCGGTCCTATTATATGGCTGTGAAACATGTAGAACAACAAAAGTGACAATCACGAAGATACAGACTTTCATTAATGGATGCTTACGCAGAATAAAAGGATGGAAATGGCAGGACAAAATCACTAACATAGATTTATGGAAATGTACCAGTCAAACACCAGTGGATAAAGAGATACAGCGAAGACGATGGCGCTGGATAGGATACATACTACAGAAGCCAACTGAGAGTATTACACAACATACCCTTTTTTGGAATCCCCAGGGGAAAATACAAAGAGAAAGACCAAGGAATTCTTGGAGGAGACAGACAGAAGCAGATATGAAGATGACGGGGAAGACATGGAATGATCTTAAAAGAATGGCAAAAAACAGAACGACTTGGAAGGTGTTTGTTTAAGACCTATGCTCCACTGGGAGTTAAAAAGGTAGAAGAAGAAGAAGATATGTACATACACACAATTCAAACACACACATATTTTACATATAACCTATATATACATATATATTCATATACACCCAAAATAGTGCACATGTGGACACATAGTCCTATATTTATACATACATATATACATGTTTGCTGCTCATCTAATTCAGTATTGATTTTATTATTTTGTATAATGTTTTCTATTGTATAACATTTAGCAAGATTTTTGTAACATGGCTTATTAGGCTTATTGTTCTAAAGTCACTGCATTCAACTGCACCATTCTTTTTAGGCAATGCAATGAAAGGTGATGTTTTTAGTTCATTTGGTATGTATCCTGTGTGGTATATGTCGTGGCATATGTCTGTAATCACTTCAATGCCAAAATCTTCTAGTGCTTGTATCAAATCTATCTGTATATTGTCAGGACCTGCTGCTTTTCCCTTTTTCATTGTTTTTATAGCTTTTTCCACCTCAGATTTTAAGATTTTATAGCCTGATGTACATTTTATGATTGGTTCTTGTCCCTTTGATCATGAAATAGTTCTATTATATATTCTTGCCATCTATCTATTATATCTTTATTGTCTGTTAGCATTTTTCCTTTTTGCCTGCAATGCATCCACCTTTTGTTGCTTTTTTTTTATTAGTCATTCTCTTTATTTCTGTGTGCATTCCTCTTTTAAATCTTGTTTGCTTTCCATAGTTTCTATTTCTATACATTTTGGCTGAGCCAGTCTTCTTTTGCCTTTTTATACATTTTTCGTATTTAATAATTAATTTTATTGTATTGGGCAGTGTTCTTCGCTTGTCTCCTTTCTTCCATTTTTTTTCTAAGATGGTATTAGTTATCCATTTTTTTTTCTTTTTTTTGGGTAAAGTGTCGCAGGTTTCTTGTATGCTCATTCTTTTTCATCAGGATTCTCTCTTCTGTACTGCCCAATTCCTTCTTCTAGCAGCTTCTGATATGTTGTCTTTACTTGTATTGTATAGGTATCTTTAACATCTTTTTGGATTTAAAGCTGTTATATCTAGTGGTGTTGTTGATGAATTAGACCTTTGCTTGTTTCTCTTTAGTTTGATTTTCAGTTTAATCATTACAGGATTGTGATCTGAATTAGTATCTGCTCCTGGGTAGGTTTGGCCTTCTCTACGCTGTTACGGAACTTTTCTTTTATCATTATGTGGTCTATTTGATTCCTCTTCTTGTCTCCAGAGCTTTTTCATGTGTATAGTTTCATCTTCTCTTGTTCAAAGTAGGTGTTATATATTATCAGCCTGTTTTCTTCACAGAATTGTATTAATCTTTCTTCCCTATCATTTCTTTTTCCTAAAACATGATTTCCTATAATGGTCTTATATCTACCTTTTCCTACTTTAGCGTTAATGTCACCCATTGCAATCAAGATGTCAGAAGATTTCTCTTGCTTCATAACTTTATTTATGTCTTCATGGTATGCCTTTTTTTGTTTTTGAGATCCAGTACCGAGTTTTATAGGAGACGGACAGTTAAGGAAATCTTGTGTTTAAGATGAGCAGGCTAAAGATCCTGTTCACAGCTGAAGAA
>JAVIAB010000126.1:35869502-35910917 GCA_032433765.1 Megaustenia siamemsis
GACTTCATCGTTTGTTTTCTTTTCCTTCCATCCAATTCTACCTATTCTTCTATAAATCCACATTTCAAAGGCTTCAATTCTCTGTTCTGTTTTCTTGGCTAATGTCCATGTTTCTGCACCATACAGGAATGTTGAGAAGATATATTTTGCTATTCTTAGTTTTAGCCCTCGTGTTATTTGTTTTAATGTTAGTATATTTTTCATGACATTAAAATTACTTTTTTTCATTCTTATTCTTTTGTTTATTTTAGTTTTACATTTTCCATCACTGGTTATAGTATGTCCGTGGTAGTTGTAGCTCTGAACTGTCTCCAGGTCTATTCCCTCAACTTTGATATAAACTTGTACGTTTTGAGTATTATATTTTTTAATGATCATAGCTTTAGTCTTTTTGGTATTCATTTCTAATCCATATTTTTTGCTTGTTATATCTATTTCATTAAGCAGTTGTAGATCTTTAGAATTTCCTGCTATTAATACAGTATCATCAGCATAATTTGGGTTATTGATTATCTTTCCATTAATGTTTAGGCCCGGCATCTCTGTGATGTTTTTAAAGATTTGCTCAGTGTGTGTGTGTGTGTGTTTGTGTGTGTGTGTGTGTGTGTGTTGTGTGTGTGTGTGTGTATATATATATAATAAAGTAAATTCTTTTCCATCTTTCATAACAAATAACAAACATTCTGAAATTCTGAAAAACTTGGAGCCCTCGCGAATGCTACGAGGAACGTGCGCTGTGTTGAGTTCTTTCTGAAGTATCAGGAGAGAGATACACAATTTGACATTTGCTGAGTGTAGTAAATATAAATACGTAATATTCGTAAACAATCATATGGAAGTTCGCTGAATGAAGATCCGAATCATATGTGTAGCTATAAATGTCAACGACGAGGCTGCTAGGAGCAGTACAACCTTAGACATGAATGGACAAGAGTCAAGTTTAGATAAACGAAGTAAACTTGTGTTAGCGATAATAACAGCAATCAGCAGAAGATATACCAAACTATTACTAGGAATTGAGTTATTTCAGTAAAAGGACAGGTGGGACTAGGTGGCTACAGGTGGGACTACGTGGCTACAGGTGGGACTAGGTGGCTACAGGTGGGACTAGGTGGCTAAAGGTGGGATTAGATGGCTAGAGGTGGGACTAGGTGGCTACAGGTGGGACTAGGTGGCTACAGGTGGGACTAGGTGGCTACAGGTGGGACTAGATGGCAACAGGTGGGACTAGGTGGCTGCAGGTAGGACAAGGTGGCTACAGGTGGGACTAGGTGGCTACAGGTGGGACTAGGTGGCTACAGGTGGGACTAGGTGGCTACAGGTAGGACTAGCTGGCTACAGGTGGGACTAGGTGGATACAGGTGGGGCTAGGTAGCTACAGATGGGATTATGTGGCTACAGGTGGGACTAGGTGGCTACTGGTGGGACTAGGTGGCTACAGGTGGGACTAGGTGGCTACAGGTAGGACTAGGTGGCTACAGGTAGGACGTCAGTCTCTGGATAAGAAGGTCCCAGGTTTCAATCCGTCATAGTCGGTGAGATTTTTCTCTTTGAATTCATGAACTCTTCGAGATTCGATCTCTGGGTAGTGAAAATCGATGTCAAGCCCTCTCTGGGTAGTGAGCATCGATGTCTAGCCCTCTCAGGGTAGGAGAATCGATGTCTAGCCCTCTCTGGGTAGTGAGATTCGATGTCTAGCCCTCTCTGGGTAGTGAGATTCGATGTTTAGACCTCTCTGGATGGTGATATTCGATGTCTATCTCTCTTTGTGTGGTGAGATTCGCTGTCTAGCTCTCTTTGGTTGGTGAAGGTGATATTCGATGTCTATCTCTCTTTGTGTGGTGAGATTCGATGTCAACCTCTCTTTGGTTGGTGAGATGCGATGTCTAGCTCTCTTTGGTTGGTGAGATGCGATGTCTAGCTCTCTTTGGTTGGTGAGATGCGATGTCTAGCACTCTCTGTGTGGTGAGATTCGATGTCTAGCTCTCTTTGGTTGGTGAGATGCGATGTCTAGCTCTCTCTAGGTGGTGAGATTCGCTGTCTAGCTCTCTCTAGGTGGTGAGATTCGCTGTCTAGCTCTCTTTGGTTGGTGAGATGCGATGTCTAGCACTCTCTGTGTTGTGACATTCGATGTCTAGCTCTCTCTAGGTGGTGAGATTCGATGTCTAGCTCTCTTTGGTTGGTGAGATGCGATGTCTAGCTCTCTCTAGGTGGTGAGATTCGATGTCTAGCTCTCTCTAGGTGGTGAGATTCGATGTCTAGCTCTCTTTGGTTGGTGAGATGCGATGTCTAGCTCTCTCTAGGTGGTGAGATTCGCTGTCTAGCTCTCTTTGGTTGGTGAAATGCGATGTCTAGCTCTCTCTAGGTGGTGAGATGCGATGTCTAGCTCTCTTTGGTTGGTGAGATGCGATGTCTAGCTCTCTCTAGGTGGTGAGATTCGCTGTCTAGCTCTCTCTAGGTGGTGAGATGCGATGTCTAGCTCTCTTTGGTTGGTGAGATGCGATGTCTAGCTCTCTCTGTGTGGTGAGATTCGCTGTCTAGCTCTCTTTGGTTGGTGAGATGCGATGTCTAGCTCTCTCTAGGTGGTGAGATTCGTTGTCTAGCTCTCTCTGGTGGTGAGATTCGATGTCTAGCTCTCTTTGGTTGGTGAGATGCGATGTCTAGCTCTCTCTAGGTGGTGAGATTCGATGTCTAGCTCTCTCTAGGTGGTGAGATTCGATGTCTAGCTCTCTTTGGTTGGTGAGATGCGATGTCTAGCTCTCTCTAGGTGGTGAGATTCGCTGTCTAGCTCTCTTTGGTTGGTGAAATGCGATGTCTAGCTCTCTCTAGGTGGTGAGATGCGATGTCTAGCTCTCTTTGGTTGGTGAGATGCGATGTCTAGCTCTCTCTAGGTGGTGAGATTCGCTGTCTAGCTCTCTCTAGGTGGTGAGATGCGATGTCTAGCTCTCTTTGGTTGGTGAGATGCGATGTCTAGCTCTCTCTGTGTGGTGAGATTCGCTGTCTAGCTCTCTTTGGTTGGTGAGATGCGATGTCTAGCTCTCTCTAGGTGGTGAGATTCGTTGTCTAGCTCTCTCTGGTGGTGAGATTCGATGTCTAGCTCTCTTTGGTTGGTGAGATGCGATGTCTAGCTCTCTCTAGGTGGTGAGATTCGATGTCTAGCTCTCTCTAGGTGGTGAGATTCGATGTCTAGCTCTCTTTGGTTGGTGAGATGCGATGTCTAGCTCTCTCTAGGTGGTGAGATTCGCTGTCTAGCTCTCTTTGGTTGGTGAAATGCGATGTCTAGCTCTCTCTAGGTGGTGAGATGCGATGTCTAGCTCTCTTTGGTTGGTGAGATGCGATGTCTAGCTCTCTCTAGGTGGTGAGATTCGCTGTCTAGCTCTCTCTAGGTGGTGAGATGCGATGTCTAGCTCTCTTTGGTTGGTGAGATGCGATGTCTAGCTCTCTCTGTGTGGTGAGATTCGCTGTCTAGCTCTCTTTGGTTGGTGAGATGCGATGTCTAGCTCTCTCTAGGTGGTGAGATTCGTTGTCTAGCTCTCTCTGGGTGGTGAGATTCGATATCCCACTTCGATAACGGCGATAAACAGTAGGTTTCGTGTTCTCTCTGGTTTGTTTAGTTTAGTTTAGTTTAGTTTAGTTTAGTTTAGTTTAGTTTAGTTTAGTTTAGTTTAGTTTAGTTTAGTTTAGTTTAGTTTAGTTTAGTTTAGTTTAGTTTAGTTTAGTTTAGTTTAGTTTAGTTTAGTTTAGTTTATTCGTCAGATCATCTTTATTATTCATCCAACCCCGGGGGCTTAGGTAGTCTAGTTGAGACAACCACCCGACTGGGCTACCGACGTTCGGAGAATCCGTGTTCTATTCTCCCTGGAAGCAATGTGAGTTGTACTCGTGCTTGAAAAAAAATATCCCGCGGTCGACCCAGCCGTTGGCACAAATGGGTACGAAAGGTAGTACTTGGGAAGGTGAGGAATTTCGCCTCGGTTCGTGAGTTTCGTTGCTTGAAGCGGTACTATTCAGAAGTCTCCGAACATTTCTGGATTTTCGGCTGACCACATGTGGGTGAAAACTGGCGTGTTAAGACGCCGATTCAAGTCTCATACTTTACTTTTACTTTACATAGAACTACTCCATAGTTCTTTGATCAGTGGGTGTGTTTTGGACATCGTGCGTGCCAAGAAACTTTCTCAGTGAAAAGTCGAAAAGAGTAGGTCAAAATAGCCGCTGCCCAGACAAAATTGTTAAAACAAATCTAACCATGTCGATGATGGATGTTTCGGGCTGAAAGCTGCAGATATCGTGACTTGTCGTAAACTAGCGACACAACGCAACACGCCCACATTTAACTGGCGGATGCTGAATAAGTTGTAGGACAGTAGTTCGTACAAAACTGGAGTAGATAGTAACTATAAATTTAAAATGTGTAAATATGACAACGTTAAGAATATTATAATTTAAAAATAGAATAAACATGTCGGAAGACGCGGGCAGTATTGTCGTTCGGCACACTGTCAATAGACGTTAGAGCTTCCAAATAGTAGAAGTTGTAGTATATTGTCTACCATCAATGTCCATGTGACATGAACACATCTCTTCAAGCATGGCAGATTAACTGTTTTTTGTTTTTTTTAAATAGACTTTTAGAGATGGTGTTGGAATCTCTATCAACCTTATGGTGTGTATACTGTGACGTGTTTATGTGATTTCTATCAGTTTACACACGCGATAACGAGATTGTGAGTTGTGCAGTGAGACGGTTATACATAACACAGTTATCTTTCAATGAACTTTTATAGATAGTAACTCTGGTCTTCTGAAAGAGCTTTGAATGACAATGTTTTTAACTCTTTAATTATTGAGTTATTAGCGGGTCATCATTATTGCACTCCGGACATGTCCATAGGTGCTCAGATCCCCTCCTTAGCAAGTCCCGCAGTGTCCAGCGACTGACGACTACAGTTATGTATTGGTTGATATGTCTTCTTACACGCCCTCGAAGTTTCTCGTTTCTGGCTGTGCCCATCTTAACTTCCATCTCTTTCATCTGAAGGAGTGACATGAACTCGTGGCTGTCGAAGTCCTGTGTCTTTGGAGGAGCTGTGTGCTAACAAGATCTATGCCGTTGAAATCCGTATCTATTTTCAAAAACATCTATTGGAGGTTGTTGCAGGGGCTACTGAGTTAAGAGCTCTGTGCACACCGTGAGCTGCGTGTTTCATCAGTTTTTATCGTGTTTCGGTATTCCGATTGCTTACGATGAATGATGTTATCGTATCACAAGGAACAGTTGGCTGTGTTCACTTTCTATACGGGTTCGCCTTATGTTTTTTGGCATGTGCTGTAACTTCTATGATGGGGACTACAGCTATCTTTCTTTGTTTGGGAGAGGAGTTAGTAATTCGGATGATTCCACTGACTCGGCCGGTTGAGCAATTATGGTTTTTAATTCGTTTGCAGTGATACCGAGGCCTTCCATAACCATAACTATATCCATATCCATATCTATAACCATAACCATATCCATAACCATATCCATATCCATAACCATATCCATATCCATAACCATAACCATAACCATATCCATATCCATAACCATATCCATATCCATAACCATATCCATATCCATAACCATAACCATATCCATAACCATAACCATATCCATAACCATATCCATAACCATATCCATAACCATATCCATAACCATATCCATAACCATATCCATAACCATAAACTTATCCATATCCATAACCATATCCATAACCGTAACCATAACCATAACCATGTCCATATCCATAACCATATCTATAACCATATCCATAACCATAACATTACTATATCCATAACCATAACCATTACCATATCCATAACCATAAACTTATCCATAACCATAACCATATTCATATCCATAGCCATAACCATATCCATATCCATAACCATATCCATAACTATAACCATATCCATATCTATAACCATTACCATTACCATTACCATATCCATAACCATAATCATAACCATAACCATATTCATAACCATAACCATATCCATATCCATAACCATAATCATAACCATATTCATAACCATAACCATATCCATAACCATATCCATAACCATAACCATATCCAGAACCAATTGGAGAATACGAAGTGGGAGGAGAAGAGGAAGGGACAGGAGGCGGAGAGGGGGGAGGAGGAGAGGGAGAAGTGGAAGAAGAGAACAGAAAGTTAATGAACGAATGTGGCTTTAGCTAGTGAGTTCGTGTTAACGTCGCTATTCATGTATGAATGATGTCGTATTATCGGTATTGTAGTATTATCGCTATTTTCGTATTATCGCTATTGTCGTATTATCGCTATTGTCGTATTATCGCTATTGTCGAATTTTGCGTCCATGTTTGCACTTTTTCTTGGAGAGTTCTTATTTGCTTTTCATGTGTTTTCATTCCACAATATTCTAAACTTCTATTTTACACAAAAAATGTTGCTTTTATTTCACAAATTAACACACAAATGGTGAAACCCCCTTCAATCGGTACTATTTCTGACAGGTTGACTCTAGTCGAATGTAGTACTATCTATCTAGCACCATCAAGCTACAGATTTCTGTATCCTCATGGATTATATTGAGGGAGAATTGAAAAAAAAATAGAAAAAAATGTTGTTCTGCTTGACAGGAACTAACTGATGATGATGGCGTCGATGATGATGATGATGACGTAGACGACAATGGTGACGTCGATGATGATGTTGACGACGTTAATAATGATGACGATGATGTTGACAAAGTTCACGATGATGATGATGATGACGTAGACGACAATGGTGATGACGATGATGATGATGACGGCGTTGATAATAATGACAATGTTGACGACATTAGTAAAGATGATGATGATGATGACGGCGTTGATAATAATGACAATGTTGACGACATTAGTAAAGATGATGATGATGATGTTGACGACGTTGTTGATGATGAGTATGATGATGATGAATATGGTGCGATGTTGACGACGTTAATGATGACGTGACGACGACGATGGTGACGTCGATGATGATGATGACAGCGTTGATAATGATGACAATGTTGACGACGTTAATAATGATGATGATGATGACGTTGTTGATGATGTGTATGCTGATGATGTTATATGATGATGATGATGAATATGGTGCGATATTGATGATGATGATGATGATGACGACGACGACGTTTGTGGCGATGCTGTTGACGACGTTGATGATACTGAGAACGAGGTTGACGACGTTGATGATGATGAGGACGATGTTGACGACGCTCATCATGATGATGACGACGATGTATACAATGATGATGACGTTGACGACATTCATAACGACCATGATAACGACGACGATGACGGCTATGATAATAATAATGGTGTACTGTAAAAGACTAACTTTCTATAAAAGTTATGTTTCCGAGTCAATCCTCTGTCAAGCCATAACTAACCGAGCTCCGACCACAACACTGTTTAACCGCCTTTAATGGCTGACTTTCCTGGCTACAGCCTAAGCTCCTCTACAATAAGCCTTGAAATTTAAACTGACAATGTAAAAATAAAAACACATACAACAAATTCAGCATAAAACAATCTCTACACACATACAGATAGCACGGGCTTCACGCCAATTATCAGTTATGATGAAATTATCTGTCACAAATGTGCCTTGATAGGTCACAGTTACAAGAATTATGACAGTGTGTGCCGGCATTATTTTTACTTTGATTTAGTTGTATTATTAATATTATTATTATGAAAAAGGATGGTAAACCCTGTGGATCAGCGAGCCTGACCTGTTCATTATGTGACCGCGTGTGTTTGTCAAACATTGGTAGAATTAGCCACGAGAGAAGCTGTTCGTCAAAAACAATACCTCAAAAAATACACAATAGCCTCCACTAGACCGTCTGACAAGACGAAAAGGGCCATATATATATATATTATTACACTGCACATTTATTATTGTTGATGACTATACTAGAAAGAAAGACTAAAGCTAAGTTTGTAGGAAGATATCGATAAGGTTAGTGTAAAATCACGGATTGGATCATCTTAACTATTTGTTTGAAAGCATATATGAGGTAAGAGAAATGAACTCTCGTAGAATCATTACAGTCAATCTTCAATGTAAAGACGGCGTTTCGTTGCGTTGCACCTGATTTTAACTTTGATGACCATGATGACCGTGCTAAAACCACTGTTTCGCTGGCTGAAAAGCCGGTGTGTACACACGGTAGACAGAAAGGATTTTTTCTATGGGGGGGGGGGGGGGGGGGGATTAAATAAAAAATCCTGTGTCTCACACGTCGTGGCGACTGCTTGGTCAAGCGGCCGTTATCCCTCTGGTTCTATCGTGAGCACCCCACGACATACACCAGCAATGGTACTAAGTGTCTTAAAGCAATAGATTAATATTCATGTTATTGTTTCGAGGTTTATTGATCGGTGTGATGTATTATTGCATTCCATGTGTGACTCTCTGTATATGATTGTTGTGTAGAGCTTAGATAGATGGCTCATGTGAGTGGTTTAGCTATATATAAGGAATTTGTATTGGAAGTGAAGATAATTTGTGATGTTAGAGATAAATGTCGCCACATTTTTAGAATTATAGAAAGTTAATTATGATAGTTAACTTCAAATACGATTGTTTAAATTAATTAGAAATTTCTATTTTATTATATACATTAGATTATGTTAGTTAACTTTAGATTAAGATTATTTAAATTAATTAGAGATTACTTTTTTGTTACATACATTAGATTATGGTAGTTAACTTTACATTAAGATTATTCAAATTAATTCGAAATTTTTATTTTGTTACAGACACTAGATTATGGTAGTTAACTTTAGATTAAGATTATTTAAATTAATTAGAAATTTCTATTTTGTTACAGACATTAGATTTTGTGTGTTAATTTTAGATTAATATTGTTAACATTAGATAGAAATGTCTGCACTGCTACTGTTCATTCGTCGGTGTTGATGAAGACCACGTTGCCACGGTTTTATTTGGGTTACCATGAGGTCTGTTGCTGTTAATACGAGACATGATATATGCTGCTGTCAATATGAGACATGATATGTCTGCTGCTGTCAATACGAGAAATGATATGTATGCTGCTGCCAATACGAGACCCGATATGCCTGCTGCTGTCAAAACGAGACATGGTATGTCTGCTGCTGAAATACGAGACATGATATATCTGCTGCTGAAATACGAGACATGATATTCTTGCTGCATTGAGGGCATAACTAAGTTGAATATTGGACAGTCGATGCTGTATTGAAATTTTGTTTAAAACGTAACCGTTTCAGGACGATGTCATTTTTTCGTTTCGTTTTCTCTCATTATTTGCTGGGTTCAGCAATCTTTCTGTGCCATTTTGGGCGACCAGCAGCCAAGATATCACAAGTGGTTAATGTTAAAATACCTTAGTAGCTTCTGTAACGGATCCTTCCATTTTTTTCTATTAAATACCATGTGATCTTCTATCCCCTTACAGTTATCCATAAAATAGTGTCTCTGATTGACGGTGATTAGGTGATATAATTAATACACAGCATCGCATACTTTTACATAGGTTGGTTAGATGTTGGCGTACTCCTTATTTTGTTTCTAGTATATTCCATAATTGTTATCTCTTTACTAGGTCGAATACTTTTCTTGGTCTGTGGCAGCTATGTAAACATTTTGATTCCGTTCTGTCATCTATTCCGCTAGCGGTATTAACATGAATAATGCGTCAGTATTCTTCTTCTTCTTCTCTACCTTTCAGCTCCCTGTGGAGCATAGGTCTTTAACAAACACTTTCAAAGTCGTTCTGTTCCTTGCCATTCTTTTAAGATCCTTCCATGTCTTCCCCATCATTTTCATCTCTGCTTCTTTCTGTCTTATCCGAGAATTTCTTAGTCTTCTTCTTTGTCTTTTCCCCTGGGGGGACAGGCCGTCAAAAATGGGCCTGTTGTGTAATACTCTCAGTGGCTTCCGCAGTGTGTGTCCTATCCAGCGCCATCGCCTTCGCTGTATCTCTTTATCCACTGGTATTTAACTGGTACATTTCCATAATTCTATGTTAGTGATTTTGTCATGCCATTTCCATCCTTTTATTTTGCATAAGCATCCATTAATAAAAGTCTGTATCTTCATGATTGTCAATAATGCGTCAGTATTATTATTATATCCCAAGTCCGGCTTGTTGCAGGAGCTACTGAGTTTAAGTGCTCTGTGCACACCGTGAGCTGTGTGTCTCATCTGTTTTGATCATGTTTCGATATTCCAATTGTTTACGATGAATGATGATATCGTATGACAGGGAACAGTTGGCTGTGTTCACTTTCTGTGCGGTTTCGCCTTATGTCTTTTGGCGTGTGCTGAGACTGCTACGATGGGGACTACAGTTACCTTTCTTTGTTTGAGTGATGAGTTAGTAATTCGGATGATTCCACTGGCACGGTGGTTGAGCGATTATGAATTTTAATTCGTTTGCAGTGATACCGAGGCCTTCCATAAACCAATAGAACCAACCAATGCGTCAGTACATCTTCATTTTTTTCCGGAACCCAATTTGAGTATTGCTGATGTGTAGTTCCAGAATTGACCTGAACTTTTTTTCCCATATAATTTTGGCGTATAACTTTACCACATGGGTGAAAATGGAGATACCTCTATATTGTTGCAAGTCTCTCTGTCTACCTTTCTTTTTCCATATTGGTACGATGATTGCATGTTCCCAGTCTTCTTGATCATTCTGTTGTTGCTGTTTTGATGATAGACAATAAAAATTATGTCAATATAGAACATCTTTCTACTGGCTAGTAGATCAACATAATGTTGGTGTTGTCGTCACGCTGAGGGATATAGGGAAGAAAAGATCTAGGAACTTTTATTTTTGCTTTTGTTCGTCATGATCTGATCACTAATTGCTCATGTTTACTAAACGCGAATTTAAAAAAAATTACTAAAAGAATTATTTTAACCAATTATTGACGTGGATAAACGTCCTTCAAACAAGACCCTGCTCCACCTCTCCGCGGTGTCTCTAGTAACAGACTAACCTGTCTAGTCTGGACAAGCGAATAGGGATCAAAGAGAGAACACAACCCGGTACTCAAAAATGTCGTGCTGAAGTCAGATGTGTTGGTCCGAAAGGCGCAAATATCACAGTTATACTGCAAACCACAACACAACGCAGACACACATACTTAACGTCCTTTTAAGGGCGGATGACGAAGAGAAATACTCTAGTCTACTAGAATACTCTAGAGTACTTTAGTCATTTGGCGAACGCAAGCAAACAAACAAAAATAATTGCACATATAACGCGGGTGTTGGAAAGACACAAAAAAAGGCAAGAGAGAGAACTCCGTCGCGGTTTGATTGGGAACATGGTTTAGTGCCTGTAATATTTTTACCATCAACACATTGTTAGGGTCAATGTGGCAGCGTTACGCCAGTGCCGTGTTTCTTTACCAGAAAGAAAATATCTAATCCCCATGTAGAGCTGGTTGATTATACAAGCCGTTGGACAGGATCGATCCCTTCCTCTTGTTTTGAGGAGGCCGTTGGACAGGATTGATCCCTTCCTCTTGTCTTGAGGAGGTCATTGGACAGGATCGATCCCTTCCTCCTGTCTTGAGGAAGCCGTCGGACAGGATCGATCCCTTACTCTTGTCTTGAGGAGGCTGTTGGACAGAATCGATCCCTTCCTCTTGTCTTGAGGAGGCTGTTGGACAGGATCGATCCTTCCTCTTGTCTTGAGCAAGCCAGTTAAACGACCAGTGCTTTACCGGGGCTGAGCGTGCCTAGATGACATTATACAAGCGACAATCTGTAGACAGGAGAAACCCATCTTGAAAGAGGAGTGGGCCAGATTAATGCCCACGGAGTCAATATTTATTATCTGTGAAAACTGGTTGAGCTTTGTTCATAACTCAGATAACAGTGGTCTAGATAATCTTAATATCAAGAAGGATGAATCGGAATGTCACTGAAACTTGATGCTAGATTTAAAGAAAGAACACACGGACTAGAGTTACATGGGTTGAGAGAAGCTCTATATAGGTCCTAGTTCTTTGGAGGACTTCTGTCTAAGAGAATAAATGATTTGCAATATGTGGATGACACAGTCTTAATGGGTGAGACAGAGAATGAACAACAGGAAATGATAGACATAACAGTAAAAGAAAGAAACAAGAAAGGTCTCTGAATTGTAAAAAAAAAAACAGAATTAATGGTTATATTGAAGAAACAGTCATCACCACGATTCAAAATAAAAATGAATATGACAGATCTGAAACAAGTGCAGAGAGTCAAATACTTGAGCACAATAATGTCACCATATGAAGATGCACCACCGAAATAAAAAGAAACATAGTATTTCAGACAATGAAAAACATCTTGTGCAACAGGACTATGTCAGTAAAAGTGAAACAGCTCATCAGTGCTATATAGAGCCAATTCTGACCTGTGGAATCGAATCATGGACAGTAGACAAACAAATAAAAAGACGATTAGAGGCCACGGAGATGGGATTTCTCAGAAGAATGTTGAAAGTTCACTGGACAGCTAATAAGACCAATGAAGATATTTTCAAAGAGGCCAACATAATAAGGGAGCTCCTAAAAAACATCAGAAAGAAACAATCAACATTTTACGGGCATATCATGAGAAGAGGAAAGTTAGAATACTTGATTATACAAATGGCAATATACAGGAAAGAGAGATCGCGGACAACAAAGAGATATGATAGTATATAGATAGTGATGTGGAGTGCAAAATAATCAATATTATGTCCATTGCGATTGAAGCAGACAACTAGCTAACTGGTCCATTGTGATTGAAGCAGACAACTAGCTAACTTGCCATTGTGATTGAAGCAGACAACTAGCTAACTGGTCCATTGTGATTGAAGCAGACAACTAGCTAACTGGTTCATTGTGATTGAAGCAGACAACTAGCTAACTGGTCCATTGTGATTGAAGCAGACAACTAGCTAACTGGTCCATTGTGATTGAAGCAGACAACTAGCTAACTGGTCCATTGTGATTGAAGCAGACAACTAGCTAACTGGTCCATTGTGATTGAAGCAGACAACTAGCTAACTGGTCCATTGTGATTGAAGCAGACAACTAGCTAACTGGTCCATTGTGATTGAAGCAGACAACTAGCTAACTGGTCCATTGTGATGAAGCAGACAACTAGCTAACTGGTCCATTGTGATTGAAGCAGACAACTAGCTAACTGGTCCATTGTGATTGAAGCAGACAACTAGCTAACTGGTTCATTGTGATTGAAGCAGACATCTAGCTAACTGGTTCATAGTTATATATATAGAGATATTCAAGGTCCAAAGTATTAGACCAAATCGCAAAACTTTAGCACCAGAACACACAAATTTAGGCTCATAAGCAAAAAGTCGATATCAGAACCCTGCAAATCTACTCCCATAGTCATAATAGTTAGACACATCGAACCGATCGTTATTTCTAAAGTCCAAAAAGTTAGACCAAATCGCAAACATTTTACCCCCAGACACATAAATGTAGGCTCATATTAAAAAAGTCGACCTAAAAATCAAAAAAAAAAAATTACTCGCATAGTCATAATAGTTAGACACAACGAGCAGGAAGTTATATTCAGGTCCAAAATGTTAGACCAAATCACTAAGATTTTACCACCAGAACACACACATTTAGGCTCATATTAAAAAAAGTCGACCTAAAAATTCTAAAATCGACTCCCATACCCATACAAGTTAGAAACATCGAACAGATAGTTACATCCAAAGTCCCAAAAATTACGCCAAAGCGCAAAATTTTTACCCCCAGACCACAAAAATATAGGCACATATCCAAAAAGTCGACCTCAAAACCCTACAAATCTACTCCCATACTCATACTAGTTAGACACAACGACCTGGAAGTTATATTCAAGCTCCAAAAAGTTAGACCAAATCGCAAACATTTTACTCCAGAACACAAAAATGTAGGCTCACATTCAAAAAGTCGACCTAAAAAATTTCAACAAGCTACTCACATAGTCAAAATAGTTAGACACATCGAACCGATCGTTATTCTAAAGTCCAAAAAACTTTATTTTAGACATCCCCATACCAACAATTTTCTTAAAAAATCACTTTTATGATAGTTACCCCCCTTACCATTTTTAAGGGATACGCCCATAAAATCGGTAAAAATAGTAAATTTACACTCTTGACTTACCCCAAACTTTATTTTAGACATCCCCATAGCAAAGATTTACTTATAAATCACTTTTATGATTGGTACCCCCATGGCCATTTTTGAGGGCTCTGCCCATAAAATCGGTAAAAATCGTAAATTTTCACTCTAGGCATACTCCAAACTTTATTTTAGACATCCCATTGCAAAAATTTACATTAAAAACCACTTTAGGATTTACCCCCGTATCCATTTTTTGATGGATACGCCCATGAAATCGATAAAAATCGTAAATTTAGCACGTAGACTTACCCCAAACTTTATTTTAGACATCCCCATACCAGAAATTTACTTAAAAATCACTTTTAAAATTGTTGCTCCCTTACCATTTTTGGTGGCTACGCATCTGAATTCGACGAAAATCGTAAATTAGCACGTAGGCTTATCTAAAACTTTGTTTTAGACATCCCCATACCAAAAAATTACTTAAAAATCACTTTGAAATTGTTACCCCCCTTACCATTTTTGTGGGATACGCCCCTGAAATCGATTAAAAAATGAAATTTAACCTCAAGGCATATCTCAAATATAATATTTGACACCCCTACATATCGAATTCCAACAAAAAAAACAACAAAAAGCTAGTAGTGATGGTGGCTGTTTCGCTATCCTAAACATACTACTTCTCGTGCGGTTTCGGTGCAAAATATTTTGTCTTTGGTGCAGTTTCGGTGCATGTAAGTGCACTTTTAGGTGGCTATAGAGCCACCAACACTACTAGCTTTTTGTTGTTTTTTTTGTTGGAATTTGATATGTAGGGGTGTCAAATATTATGTTTGAGGTATGCCTTGAGGTTTAATTTCATTTTTTAAAAATCGATTTCAGGGGCGTATCACACAAAAATGGTAAGCGGGTAACAATTTTAAAAGTGATTTTTAAGTAAATTTTGGTATGGGGATGTCTAAAATAAAGTTTTAAGTAAGCCTACGTGCTAAATTTACGATTTTCGTCGAATTCAGGGGCGTAGCCACCAAAAAATGGTAAGGGAGCAACAATTTTACCGATTTTATGGGCGTATCCCTAAAAAGTTGCCCTGGGGGTAACAATCATAACAGTGATTTATAAGTAAATCTTTGCTATGGGGATGTCTAAAATAAAAGTTTGGGGTAAGTCAAGAGTGTAAATTTACTATTTTTACCGATTTTATGGGCGTATCCTTTAAAATGGTAAGGGGGGTATCTATCTTAAAAGTGATTTTTAAGAAAATTGTTGGTATGGGGATGTCTAAAATAAAGTTTTTTAGACTTTAGAAATAACGATCGGTTCGATGTGTCTAACTATTTTGACTATGTGAGTAGCTTTTTGAAATTTTTAGGTCGACTTTTTGAATGTGAGCCTACATTTTTGTGTTCTGGGAGTAAAATGTTTGCGATTTGGTCTAACTTTTTGGAGCTTGAATATAACTTCCTGGTCGTTGTTTCTAACTAGTATGAGTATGGGAGTAGATTTGTAGGGTTTTGATGTCGACTTTTTGGATATGTGCCTATATTTTTGTGGTCTGGGGGTAAAAATTTTGCGCTTTGGCGTAATTTTTGGGACTTTGGATGTAACTATCTGTTCGATGTTTCTAACTTGTATGGGTATGGGAGTAGATTTTAGGATTTTTAGGTCGACTTTTTGAACATGAGCCTAAATGTGTGTGTTCTGGTGGTAAAATCTTAGTGATTTGGTCTAACTTTTTGGACCTTGAATATAACTTTCTGCTCGTTGTGTCTAACTATTATGACTGTCATGGAACTACTCTGGTATTGCATTCACCAGTTTTGTATTATAGTTGTCTCAATATTCCTGTATGATGCAGAAACATGGACATTAGACAAGAAAACAGAACAGAGAATTGAAGCCTTTGAAATGTGGATTTATAGAAGAATAGGTAGAATTGGATGGAAACAAAAGATAACAAAAGTTGAAGTTTTAAAACAACTGAAAGTTAAAAGAGAACTACTAAATACAATTCATCATCATCATCGTGTGCCCTCTCCGCAACGAAGGTTGGCTACCATGGATCGCCATTCTACTCTGTTTCTTGCTTTGATGGTGCAGGCTGTCATAGATTGACTTATCCATCTTTTGGTGTTACTCGTCCATGTTAGTCTTGGTCTGCCTCTGCCTCTTTTACCTTGTATTTTTCATTCCAATATTACTTTTAGTAGGCTGTTGTGTCTTTTAACGTGCCCCAAAAATTTACTTGTCTTGTCTTTATTGTGTTCAGCAGTTCTCTTTTTATTTTCAGTTGTTTTAAAACTCCATCGTTTGTTATCTTTTGTTTCCATCCAATTCTACCTATTCTTCTATATATCCACATTTCAAAGGCTTCAATTTTCTGTTCTGTTTCTTGTCTAATGTCCATGTTTCTGCACATACAGGAATATTGAGATGATGTAACATTTTGCCATTCTTAGTTTCAGCCCTGCTGATATTTGTTTTGTTGTTAGTATATTTTTCATGGCATTAAAATTACTTTTTGCCATACCTATTCTTTTGTTTATTTCAGTTCTGCATTTTCCATCATTGGTTATAGTATGTCCTAGGTAGTTGTAACTATGGACTGTCTCCAGATGTGTTCCCTCAACTGTGATATTTAATTGTAGGTCTTGAGAATTTCTTTGCTTATGATCATAGTTTAGTCTTTTTCATATTCATTTCTAGTCCATATTTTTGCTTGTTGTGTTTATCACATTAAGTAAGTGTTGTAGGTCTTTAGGATTTTCTGCTAGTAGAACAGTATCATCAGCATATCTTAGGTTATTGATTATCTTTCCATTAATGTTTAGGCCTGGCATCTCTGAGATGTTTTTAAAGATTTGCTCAGTGTATAGATTGAACAAGCTTGGTGATAGGATGCAATTCATTGGCGGCTCGTGATGTTTTTTGTCGGTGGGGCCGGGCAAAGGGTCAATTTGTTTTTCTATCGGAATCTGTACACTCATACATTGTGTATGTATGTAGATGCGCGTGCGTGCGAGTGTGCGTGAGTACATGTGTTTGTATGTATTGATTTTGTATTGTATATGCTTATTGTATATGTATGACAATATCGTAATGTATATTATAGCACTCCAGAACAGAAAACATTTTGTAAAGCCAGTTTTATAATTCTAAATAAATATTTGACCTAACTAATAACAGAGATACAACATTGAACTCACCTTCATTTATAGAATAATTGGGCTCGTCTATTTTTTGACTTGCAAATTGGTCAATAACTTTGTTGTTGAAATCCTTAATTTCAATAATTTCCTCTTTATGAATCGAACAAACAGTCAAGGCGTTTAGCCTGTCATGACCCATGCTATTTCTAAGAAAAGATTTAATTCGTTATAAGGTACTGAAACATCGTTCTGCTTCAGCTGTTGCAATGGGAGTGGTCAAGACAATTTGCAGAGTTTTGTCTACTTCGGAAAACGCTTCTTCTAAAGAATGTTGCTTGAAAAAAAGTAAATAAATCACAGACTGAAGAAATATTTTGGAAAGTATCATTGCGATATATCACTGACAGTTCTGTCTTTAATTCTCTTTGCAAATATATTGATTATAATTTGATGCAAAAGTGTTGACTAAGTCAGCTGGAAAATATTCTCTGAACGAGACAAATTTCTTTGGGTCAACAATTTCAAAGCTACTAAATAATTGAGACTCCACGAATCGTCCTTTCAGTTGGTTGACAACAATGTCACATACTTCTTTAGCATCTGCGGTCACGTTTAGTTCAGGCTCTTGTTTAGATCTTTTACTTGGGGCAGCAGAGCCTACATTTTCGTATTCATCAACATGATACCTTCCAGTATTCAGTCTTATATCTGATACTGCTTTCTCAAAATGTTTTAATGCATTATGAACTGTAACGGTATTTGCACTCTGCATCTGAATTGTGTTATACAATATGTCAACATGTTTCAATATATCGTTAATGAAATTGACAAAAAATAAGAAATTTTGATTGTTAAGCAATTTTTTTAAAGCAAAAGCTTCTCTAACTGTTATATCATCCCATCCATCTCCATTCTCGATCTTCTCAAAACATTCCACTAAATCTGATTTGTTTTCATGAACACTGTTCACAACCCGTGATTGAAAGTTCCATCTTGTTGCGGCAACTGTTGGAATCCGTTTATTGCAAACTGATCGTAATAGGTCACTACGCTTTGGGGAGGATGAGAAAAATGTTGTAAATCCAGTAATATTGGCAAAAAACAACTTGACTGATTTTATGTTTTTAGAACAAGCATTTCTAATGACTAAATTTAGTTGATGAGCGTAACAATGAACATACTTAGCGTATGGAAAATAATTCTTCATTAGAGTCTGAACACCGCCTTGGCTACCACTCATTACCGCTGCGCCATCGTATGCTTGAGCTATGAGTTTTTTTCAACTTTGAAAGGTTGTAGGTTTGTTTTAAGAACCTCACTAAGACCAATAGCTGTTCGATCATGGACCGTTTCAAAGGAAAGAAATCTCTCAACTGGTTTATTCTCCTTTATATAGCGTCATATTATCACAAACTGACTTTGGCAGGTTATATCTGTTGTTTCATCGGCCTGTAGAGAAACATAGTTGGCAGCGTTAACATCCTTTGTCAATTCTTCAATATAGACCTGATACATACAGTCCAATAGTTCATTCTGTATAGTATGTGAGGTATATTTAATTGTAGAAGTGCTATTCAAGTGTTCATCTAAGACACTATCTAGATTACTGAGCAAATATAACAAATCTAAAAAATTACCACGGTTTGCTGATCCTTGTGTTTCATCGTGACCCCTCAATGCTAATTCATGAGTGCCACAAAATTTTATGCAATCTATCACTCTGTTTACGTTGGGTTTTGGTCAATAGGGAGTGTATGGTCTTGTATCTTCAAGTTTGCAGAGAGTGTGTTTCTTGATAGGCTGAAAATTGTATTTTTTTTTCGTTGATTGGTAAGAACCAGGTGTTCGTCCATTTTTCAAGTTCACCTTGGGTATCTTGCATCCTGTGTCCAGCCACCGACATACTTTCCTAGCGAGCCCTTAACGCCAGATCATCTGCGTATATTGCTGTGTGTATTCTGGGTGGGATGTCCATTACGATGTCATTTATGGAAATTAAAAAGAGTGTTGGGGACAAGACTCCGCCTTGTGGGACACCTTGTTCGATAGAGACCTTCTTACTTAGTTGACCTTGAACTTGTACTATGGCCGTTCTATCCTGAAGGTATTGAGAGACCCAAGTGAATAAACCACCCTGGATGCCAAGTCTAAAAGCTTGTTCTTTAAAACCCTCTCGCCAAACCCTATCAAAAGCCTTCTCCATGTCGACCCACACTGCCAGTGTGTGTTTCTTTTCTTGTAGAGCATCCTCTATTTCCTGTGCAATGTAGGTGACCAGGTCTTCGGTTGATCTGTGCTGACGGAAGCACTTTCTTGTGGTACGATTTGTTGTTTTGTCTCCAAATGCCACATGTCTTCTGTTTACCAGCCTTTCCATAAGTTTACTCAGGCAGCTCAGTAGGCTAATTGGTCTATAGCTACTTGGGTCTAGTGGGTCTTTTCCACGCTTGAGGATGGGCACCATAATAGCTTCTTTCCAGATTGCCGGCACATGACCTCTCCTTCCAGCTAGCATTTATTATTCTTAGAAGCTGGATCTTGGCTTTCTGTCCCAGATTTATGAGCATTTCGTTGGAGATTCCATCTTTACCAAGGGAACTTTTGAGCTTCAATCTTTTCAGGGCAACGTCTAATTCATTTGGGGTAAAGATGGTCGTCTGATGTTCTTCTGGTGCTAAAGGCATGTGTTTTGCATCTTGTTTTCCCGACTGGCAGCTTTCTGTTTGTCTATTGGAATGTTCATTCTATAGGTCGTTTCAAAATATTTTGAAGGTGTTTAAAATTCCATATCTCTGCAACCAATTGATTGATAATGCTGAAATTTGCATATGGTCTTGTGATTTTTTGGTCCCAAGAAGTACATTCATTTCCTCACCAACAAACGTATAGTTTTAAATATTCTTTATTTGAAGTATACAAATTTAAGGCATTTTGGTCAAACCATATATTTGGAGGAATTACCGCTTCATATGAGTGAGCACCCACGGACTTGTCATCTTGAACGTAATGCGCGCCAATTTCCCTGTTTTAAGCACTAAAAAACACATAAAACGCGTCATAGTTATAATTTTATATCCGGTGCATCCCATTTCCTGTCGTTTTGTTGTGATTTATGTGCAACGGCGTATCCTAATTATTGGGTAATTTCGTTAAATTTGTGATCTGTTAGTCAATGGGTATAAAAGTAAAGTTCCTTACATTGCAATCAGTGGCAATAAAGGTGTATAAATATTTTTGCATAGAAGCTAAGCGTGGAAAACTGTATCGAAGCATCTCAAAGCCAGAAAAGAGAACTATTCACGCATTGGGTATAAGCAAACGCTTTTTCAAACAAGTTATTGTTATTGTTATTGGCTATGGAAGGCCTCGGTCTCACAGCAAACGAATTAAAATCCATAATTGCTCAACCGCCCGTGCCAGTGGAATCATCCGAATTACTAACTCATCTCCCAAACAAAGAAAGGTAACTGTAGTCCCCATCGTAGCAGTCTCAGCACACGCCAAAAGACATAAGGCGAAACCGCGCAGAAAGTGAACACAGCCAACTGTTCCCCGTCATACGATATCATCATTCATCGTAAACAAGCGGGATATCGAAGCAGGATCAAAACGGATGAGACACACAGCTCACGGTGTGCACAGAGCACTTAACTCAGTAGCTCCTGCAACAAGCCAGACTTGGAATATGAGGAAACTGCAAGAAGGAACACTTTTCAGACATAGCCTTCAATGGTTCCTGCCGCCTATCCACCATATACCATGGGAGTTTACGTCCTCCCGAAAATGATGATCGTCGTAGCACTTTATGATGTTAGGCCATCATTGATGACTCCAATTCCAAACATATAGACACACAGTGGTGGTAAGTTATCATTTCCAATCCAACAGAAGCCACATGACCTGTAGTTAGTAAAAACACAATTGATGATGTTCTCCGCTCCCTTCTTGTAGCTGCCGTCACACGATTCTGATGTCTCATTAACTTGGACATAATTCAAGAACAATGTCAGATGAACATTCCATAGATATGGCTTTTCTGATGAAGTGCTTGGTGCAACAGTAGTATCAATCATAGTGGAGGCTCCTGGTATGTGTTCTTTAATATCACAGACGGCACATGATGTTGTTATATTCAGAATTTCTTTCAGGGGTGTAAATACGTGGCACACACATGGAGAGTGGCTTTTCAAACAAGTGCTTAAAGCTAACGGAGTGTCCAGTTCAATCAAGACTAGGACGCTAGGAAGAAAGAAAGTAGTAGATAGTTTTGACAAGGAAGTGATTAGAAGAGCAATTTGTAAAATGTTCGATTCCAAAGAAACTGTGACTTTAAGAAAACTGAAAATTCGACTGAGAGCAGAAAATGACATTGTTGTGTCGAAAACAACATTATGGAGAACTGTTAGAAGCATCGGTTTTACGTTTAGAAAGTACGATAGTGGTAGAAATGTCATCTGCGAGAAGCCGCACTTAGTTTCTATGAGGAGTAAATATTTACGTGAAGTACGGGAAATGCGTAACCAAGGTTATGATATTGTATTTCTAGATGAATCTTGGATAAATTCTCACCACACAAGTGCCAAGGAATGGCAGTTATCAGATGGAAGTATTAAAAGATGTGTACCCACTGGAAAAGGACAGCGTATTATAATGGCACATGCAGGCAGCCGAAAAGAAGGGTTGGTGAAAAATGCAGAACTTATATTCACCTCTAATTATACTGACAACAGGGACTATCACACCGAGATGAATGGCCATATATTTAGAGAGTGGATTAAAAATACTCTTCTTCCAATTCTAGACAGACCATCCTGTCTGGTAATGGACAACGCGTCGTACCACAACGCTGTGGCAGAAGAAGACAAAATTCCTACATCTACCAGTACAAAAGATGTTATAAAGATTTGGCTATGAAAGGAAGGAATTCCATTTAACGAGGGATTTTTGAAACCTGAATTTCTGTCACTTGTTAAGAAATCGCAAAAGACCAAAGTATTCCAAATAGACAAAATCATTCAACAGCATGGTCATACGTGCTTGAGACTGCCCCTTATCATCCACAATTAAACCCCATTGAACTCGTTTGGGCAAAAATTAAAGGGCAGGTGGCAGCTGAGAATACAAGTTTTAAACTATGCGATATAAAAGGACTGACATATGCTGCTCTATCACAGATTGACAAAGATTTTTGGTGCAAATGTGAAGATCATGTCTTAAAAAAAGAAAATGACTATTGGAAAAAAGATGGACTATCGTTCGTTCAGCCCAGATTAGTAATCAATATGTTAGACTCCTCTGATTCAGAATAAATGAAATAATAATGGACGTTTTTATATGTCCGCATGATCAATCTTTAGCTAAAGTTGATAACGTTTTGAAAATGTAAAGATTCTTGATATGTGTACTGCAGGCATGCAAAGAAACTAAATCATTTTCATATGTCTTGTTTACGTAAAATAATGAAAGTCACATGGAAAGACATAAAACGAACAATGTAGCTCTTTACAGTGAAGAGGATCCCGTGCTTACATCGGACTCTTTAGTCACATGCGTACCCATAAACAATAACTTTGCTTGATATGTCATGCTCGTTATCGCTCGCAACGGATAATTAATTTTTTTAAATGTATTCTTTGTTGTATATTGTTTAAATAGTTTTCATTAATGGAACTGTTTATACGCTGATTTGTTTTAGACCGTCTGTAAAGGCTATAACATTGACATTCTCATAGTATTTTAAAGAAAGTAAACAATAGAAAGTAAACAGTTGATAAACGCCTCCAACTTTCAAGTTGTGTAGAGACGCCTATGTCGAGAAGCTGATTTCCATTAATGTACGGTAAATTATTTTCTCGAGGAGCAAAAAGATCCGTAAATTCACTGAGATCAAAGGAAAGTGCTGCTTCATGATGAAGCATACTTCCTACATCATTAAATTTTGTGAAATCGGTGGGACCTTGGAAAAACAAGGCCAGATGCAAAAAATCAAGTTTGTAAGTGCAGGGAAAGAGGAGATATTTCATGTTAATCGTGAACATTTAGATTTGAAACGACCAATACTATTGTTTTTGTAAGTTCAGTATAACAGTATATTCCACTAGACTGGTAGACCATTCTATCAGTAGATTTGCTGTCCTTTTGCATGTGAGTATGTTTACAGTAGAAATGATAATTTGTTTAATGTATCAATTATTACATCTACAGAGATAGAGTTTACAGTAGAAATGATAATTTGTTTAATGTATCAATTATTACATCTACAGAGATAGAGTTTACAGTGGAAATGATAATTTGTTTAATGTATCAATTATTACATCTACAGAGATACAGTTTACAATACACAAGAACCATAAGGCTATCATATGCAGCCAACTTTACTGCTCTGTCAGATTTAACAAAATTCAGGACAAAACAGAATCAACATATGACCTGACCATTTATGATATACGTGACACGCAGTTGTTGAAACGATCCTCGGTTTCAATATTCGTCCCTGATCTAGAAAGGTGGACACCTACGACAGGCAATGTATCACGTGGTATTCAAAACTTAACTGTAGTACTGACTGATTGGAAAGATTGTTTGTCCCCGTCGTTTGTTTGTCGACTTGAAGCTGTTTACGCCCGCGGGCGCACCAAAGTCATCGTTGAAAAGAGAATTCCCGAAACTAACTCAGACAAACTCTGTAAGTTGTCGACTATGTTCTCATACCCAGTTAAGTTTGATATAATGTTTATATAGTTTGAAGAAATTATAATTTAAATTAATTCTACTTCATTTTTCTTTTGTCCTTTCTGATTTTCCTTTCAGCGTCGAGGTGATAAACAAATTTCCGGTCTTTTCCCTATATGTTGGCCACTTCCACTGTTATGTTTCCTAGTGTTTCTAGTTTCCATCAATCCATCTGTTTCGTGACTGACCCTTTAGTTATAGAAAGCCCCGGTATCACTGCAAACGAATTAAAGTCCATAATTGCTCAACTGCCCGTGCCAGTAGAATCTTCCGAATTAATATCTCATCCTCCAAAAAAAAGAATGGTAGCTGCTGTCCCCATTATAGCAGTCTCAGCACACGCCACAAGACATAAGGCGAAACCGCACAGAAACTGAACAGCCATCTGTTCTCCATCATACGATATCATCATTCATCGTAAACAATAGGAATATCGAAACATTATCAAAACAGATGAAATGCACAGCTCACAGTGTGCACAGAGCACTTAACTCAGTAGCTCCTGCAACAATTAAATAGATCTAGAAATCAACTCGATGATATAAATAAAATTTGACAAAAAACGTCCATAATGGACTCCAGACATCAGTTTATCTTCTTCGATTCATGAGAACTGATTCAAGAAGATGCCTTCTTCACATTTTCACTATGGCTTGTGCTGCAAAGTAAAAGTGGCAGATGTTAGGGGATTCCTAATTCAACACTGGGAGATTGGTTGGTCTATAGGCAAGCCTCGGTCTCGAGACAGAGAGGATGTGAGTTCAAATTCCAGCAGAGCCATTTAGGATTTTTATTTGTGATTTCTCTCTACGACAACCACCCGTGGTCTCAGCAGCGAGGCCCGACTTGAAACGTCAATTAAACATATACGGAATAAAAAAAAAATATGAGTACCTCCGAAGACGGAGTTATCTGTCTGTACGGCGAAAGACTCCTGTGCACACGGCTGTCAGGGAAAAACGGATTAACTCTCAACATTCAGTTCCTGGTCTCTAGAGACTTTGCCAGAGGTAAAGCTGGTGAAGGCAAAAAAAAAAATAAAATAAATAAAAAATAAAGCAAAAAAAATCAACTCAAAATTGCAAAGAAAGTTAGCGGGACATCAAATATTGTTAGCTTATTTGTTTACTCTCCTCTTTAAATTAATATTTAAAAAAGAAGAAATACTGTTCCCAGTGTTTCTTGCAAAATTTCCAAAATTCACATAGGCATTGCCCCGTAAACAACAAAAATCTGTCCATTTTGCTAATGACCGTTTCTCTGCTGTTTATGATATATAATCTGATATTATTGGTCGTTTCAAATCGAAATGTTCACGATTAACATGAAATATCTCCTCTTTCCCTGCACTTACAAACTTGATTTTTTGCATCTGGCCTTGTTTTTCCAAGGTCCCACCGATTTCACAAAATTTAATGATGTAGGAAGTATGCTTCATCATGAAGCAGCACTTTCCTTTGATCTCAGTGAATTTACGGATCTTTTTGCTCCTCGAGAAAATAATTTACCGTACATTAATGGAAATCAGCTTCTCGACATAGGCGTCTCTACACAACTTGAAAGTTGGAGGCGTTTATCAACTGTTTACTTTCTATTGTTTACTTTCTTTAAAATACTATGAGAATGTCAATGTTATAGCCTTTACAGACGGTCTAAAACAAATCAGCGTATAAACAGTTCCATTAATGAAAACTATTTAAACAATATACAACAAAGAATACATTAAAAAAATTAATTATCCGTTGCGAGCGATAACGAGCATGACATATCAAGCAAAGTTATTGTTTATGGGTACGCATGTGACTAAAGAGTCCGATGTAAGCACGGGATCCTCTTCACTGTAAAGAGCTACATTGTTCGTTTTATGTCTTTCCATGTGACTTTCATTATTTTACGTAAACAAGACATATGAAAGTGATTTAGTTTCTTTGCATGCCTGCAGTACACATATCAAGAATCTTTACATTTTCAAAACGTTATCAACTTTAGCTAAAGATTGATCATGCGGACATATAAAAACGTCCATTATTATTTCATTTATTCTGAATCAGAGGAGTCTAACATATTGATTACTAATCTGGGCTGAACGAACGATAGTCCATCTTTTTTCCAATAGTCTTTTTCTTCTTTTAAGACATGATCTTCACATTTGCACCAAAAATCTTTGTCAATCTGTGATAGAGCAGCATATGTCAGTCCTTTTATATCGCATAGTTTAAAACTTGTATTCTCAGCTGCCACCTGCCCTTTAATTTTTGCCCAAACGAGTTCAATGGGGTTTAATTGTGGATGATAAGGGGGCAGTCTCAAGCACGTATGACCATGCTGTTGAATGATTTTGTCTATTTGGAATACTTTGGTCTTTTGCGATTTCTTAACAAGTGACAGTAATTCAGGTTTCAAAAATCCCTCGTTAAATGGAATTCCTTCCTTTCATAGCCAAATCTTTATAACATCTCTTTTGTACTGGTAGATGTAGGAATTTTGTCTTCTTCTGCCACAGCGTTGTGGTACGACGCGTTGTCCATTACCAGACAGGATGGTCTGTCTAGAATTGGAAGAAGAGTATTTTCAATCCACTCTCTAAATATATGGCCATTCATCTCGGTGTGATAGTCCCTGTTGTCAGTATAATTAGAGGTGAATATAAGTTCTGCATTTTTCACCAACCCTTCTTTTCGGCTGCCTGCATGTGCCATTATAATGCGCTGTCCTTTTCCAGTGGGTACACATCTTTTAATACTTCCATCTGATAACTGCCATTCCTTGGCACTTGTGTGGTGAGAATTTATCCAAGATTCATCTAGAAATACAATATCATAACCTTGGTTACGCATTTCCCGTACTTCACGTAAATATTTACTCCTCATAGAAACTAAGTGCGGCTTCTCGCAGATGACATTTCTACCACTATCGTACTTTCTAAACGTAAAACCGATGCTTCTAACAGTTCTCCATAATGTTGTTTTCGACACAACAATGTCATTTTCTGCTCTCAGTCGAATTTTCAGTTTTCTTAAAGTCACAGTTTCTTTGGAATCGAACATTTTAAAATTGCTCTTCTAATCACTTCCTTGTCAAAACTATCTACTACTTTCTTTCTTCCTAGCGTCCTAGTCTTGATTGAACTGGACACTCCGTTAGCTTTAAGCACTTGTTTGAAAAAGCGTTTGCTTATACCCAATGCGTGAATAGTTCTCTTTTCTGGCTTTGAGATGCTTCGATACAGTTTTCCACGCTTAGCTTCTATGCAAAAATATTTATACACCTTTATTGCCACTGATTGCAATGTAAGGGAACTTTACTTTTATACCCATTGACTAACAGATCACAAATTTAACGAAATTACCCAATAATTAGGATACGCCGTTGCACATAAATCACAACAAAACGACAGGAAATGGGATGCACCGGATATAAAAAATTAACTATGACGCGTTTATGTGTTTTTTTAGTGCTTAAAACAGGGAAATTGGCGCGCATTACGTTCAAGATGACAAGTCCGTGGGTGCTCACTCATATGAAGCGGTAATTCCTCCAAATATATGGTTTGACCAAAATGCCTTAAATTTGTATTACTTCAAATAAAGAATATTTAAAACTATACGTTTGTTGGTGAGGAAATGAATGTACTTCTTGGGACCAAAAAATCACAAGACCATATGCAAAATTTCAGCATTATCAATCAATTGGTTGCAGAGATATGGAATTTTAAACACCTTCAAAATATTTTGAAACGACCAATACATGTTTTTATTTCTTTTGTTTTTACGTGCATTCCTTCTTTCTGTTATAACTGTTGTATAACTCGGAAGAAGTACAAAAGAGGTGAGATGCAGAATGGCTCAGGCAAAAGCAGCTTTCCAAAAAAATAGGAAGATACTATGCAATCAAATTTTTGACAATAGAAACAAGAAAAAAAGTTCTTAAATGTTGCATAGAGCCAGTCTTAACATACGGATGCGAGTCATGGACAATGGGACAACAGACAAGAAAATCACTGAAGTCTGTAGAAATGTGGTTTTACAGAAGAATGTTGAGAACACCATGGACAGCTAAGAAGAGTATGAAGAGGTTCTGATAGAGGTCAAAGCAAAAAGAGAGCTAATTTCCAATGTTAGGAAGAGACAATCATAATTTTTTGGCCATGTAATGAGAAGAGAACAACTGGAATATATTGTAACAACTGGAAAAATTGAGGAACGAAGAGATAGAGGGAAGCAAAGAGAAAAAATATCAGACAGCTTAAGAGAATGGCTTGGCAGAAGGTCAACAACAGAAATGATAAATAGCTGCCGAGATCGAAAATTGTGGAGAGACATGATCACCTTCGCCACTAGGCCCTGTACTTGATGATGATGATGATGTTGTATAACTAACATGAATATTTTTAATGTTCCACACACATATTCACCAAAAAAGCTCGAAGTACATTTATTGATAATCGAACGATATTTCCGTATCAAAACCATAACATAGTAACAACAATAATAATTTGTGATTCTTATGAAATGTGTAAGTATAACCATATCGTTGCTGAAGAAAACGATATTTTATGAAGCAGTTGGATGTCGTAGAGCATCCGATTATTCCAGGAAGTAATGAATAAATGTTGGGGTAATAATTATTTTTTGCATAACTGAACATACCTAACAGGTGTTAACAGGAACTTAACGAAAATGTAGATTTTGTATAAAAACTAAACTACCTTCTTATATCGCCTAGTATTTTCTTTCTTCTTTTCTCTTTCCCGCTGGTACCGTAAAGGCGTCGTGGTTATATCATTTGTCGTTCTTGCGCTGCTCGAACTGTCTGAATTAGTGATTTTTCCTTTGTTGTTACATGTCTCTGTCACTGCATCTATCCATCTTCTTCTGGGTATTCCTCTTGGTCTTTTTCCATGCATTCTCGAGAAGAACGCCCTTGATGGTGATTGATAAGTATTCATTCTGACCAGGTGGCCAAACCATTTAAGTTGTTGTTGTTCTATATATTCTTGGCAGGGTTTTGTTCCTACCATTTTTCTTTATGGTTTCGTTTGGTATTCTATCTCTTCTTGTGTTGTTTGTTACTTTTCTCAAGCATCGCATCTCACATGTATTGATCTTTATTAAATGAAATTTAGAAAGGGTCATGTTTGACTTTCATAGCACAAAGTTGGTATGAAAATGTTATTTATCATTTGTTGTTTAGCTGGCATAGAAATGTTTGGATGTCTTAACAATGGTGAAAGCTGGAATGTGACAGCATTTTCTTTTATTCTCATGTCAATTTTCTGTCTGTCTAGTTTCGCCTAGCATAATTGTGTCAAAACACAGTCCAACACAAAAATGGAGTCCTAAAAACATCAGAAAGAAACAATCAACATTTTTTTGGGCCCATCATGAGAAGAGGAAAGTTGGAATACTTAGTTACAACTGGCAAAAAAAAGGAAAGAGAGATCGCGGTCGACAAAGAGAGATAATACTGGATAGCTTGTGTCATGTCATGACAAACAGTCAACAACAGAACTGATACAATGAACGGTGGATAGAAGATTGTGGAAGGACATGATCGCCTACGCCAACCGGTATAGCTATGATGATGATGATGATGATGATAATGATGATGGTATAACAACTAACAACAGTTATGTAAATTGGTTCAAAATGGAATATTTATAAAAAAGTAAAAAAGTAAAGTACCCCCCGTTACGCCAAGTGGCGTATAGGGAAATATGGTGTTAGTGACCCTATATTTTACAGACCTTCAGCACATGATTTTTGGGGTAATGTGGGTCGGTATTACGCGCCGTGCTGCATTTACTTTCCCAGAAAAAAATCCGGTACCCATTTAAGGCTGGGTGAACCCGGAGCCGTCGGTTGGGATCGAACCCTACCCCTTGTCCTGTAGTAGTCCAGTTCACTAACCACTGAGCTATCGCGGCTCCTACTAATTTTTAGGGAATTAGTAAAACCCAGGTGTCCTCGCCAGGGTACGAACCCCGGCTGTTGCCGTGGTAAGCCAACCGATGGAATATTTATGCCATGAAAAATTTCAAACATTGTTTTTCTTCATCTTCTTCATTTTCAGTGTCAGAAGGAGTGGTTAAACATATAAATTCCGATTATATAGAGAGACAACTATTACACATGACGAGCTTTATCAATAGGATCATGATAGAAAACATGCACTTAAGGACACGATTGGATGATCTGTTAACTGACAAAATAATGATGAATAGAACACTGACTGACCTGGTGTCTGAGAAAACGTCAATGAATAGAAAACTGGTTGATCTAGTGACTGTGAATACTTCATTGAATAGAACACTGACTGATCTCGTAAATGAGAAACATGTCATTGAATAGAACAGTGACTAAATTAATAATTGAAAACAAATCCATAAATGTAACACTGACTGATTTAACAACTGAGATCGAATCTTCAAATATAACACTGACTGATCTAATAATTGAGAGCAAATCAACGAAAATAAAACTGACCGATCTAATAACAGAAAAGACTTTCACGAATATAGCACTGACTGATCTTATAACTGAGAAAAAACTGACGAATAAAACACTGACCGATATAATAAATGAGAACATATCCATATAAATAAAACGCTGGCTTCTCTAATAAATGAGAAAAAATTCACGAATATAAGTCTGACTGATCTAATATTTGAGAACACATCCACAAATAGAACACTGGCAAATATAATGACTGATAACACGTCCATTAACAAAACATTGAAGGGGCTGATCTTTGAGAACACGTTCACGTTCACTGACTGATCTAACAACTGAGAGTACTTTCACGAATCTAACGCTGGCGGATCTAATAAGTGATAACTCATCCACGAATAGAACACTGACGGGTCTAATAACTGATAACACATACACGAACAGAACACTGACTGATCTAATTAGTGAGACCACATATACGAATGTACAACTGACAGATCTTTTAAGTGATAAAACACATCAAAAATAGAACGCTGATTGATCTAATAAGTGAGACCTTATATACAAATAAAACACTGACTGATCTAATAAATGAGAAGACATCTACAAACAGAACATTGACTGATCTAATGACTGAGAACTCTTCTATGCATAAATTACTGACTGATATAATAATTAAGAACACTTTCATGAATAAAACACTGACTGAAATATCAAGTGAGAACACATTCTTGAAACAAAACACTGACTGAACTGAGAGCCCTCAGCGATGCTGCTGATCAGCAGATAGATGGAGAAGATGAATAATCTGAACATAGCCCTTGAGACGAAGGTGGATAATGTTTTACAGGAGATGTCGAAACACACAGATAATAGCTCCAACACAATTGATCAGGTGAGATATGTTCAGTGATTCGTTCATTAGGTCAGATCTGTTCAGTGCATCGTTTATCAGGTCATATTTGTTCAGTGCATCGTTTATCAGGTCATTTTGTTCAGTGCATCGTTTATCAGGTCAGATATGTCCAGTGCATCGTTCATCAGGTCATATATGTTCAGTGCATCGTTCAACAGGTCAGATATGTTCAGTGCATCGTTTATCAGGTCATATTTGTTCAGTGCATCGTTTATCAGGCCATATTTGTTCAGTGCATCGTTTATCAGGTCATATTTGTTCAGTGCATCGTTCATCAGGTCAGATATGTCCAGTGCATCGTTTATCAGGTCATATTTGTTCAGTGCATCGTTCATCAGATCATATATGTTCAGTGCATCGTTCATCAGATCATATATGTTCAGTGCATCGTTTATCAGGTCAGATATGTCCAGTGCATCGTTCATCAGGTGAGATATGTCCAGTGCATCGTTCATCAGGTCATATTTGTTCAGTGCATCGTTCATCAGGTCAGATATGTCCAGTACATCGTTCATCAGGTCATATTTGTTCAGTGCATCGTTCATCAGGTCAGATATGTCCAGTGCATCGTTCATCAGGTCATAATTGATCAGTGCATCATTCATCAGCTCATATGTGTTCAGTGCATCGTTAATCAGGTCATATATGTCCAGTGCATCGTTCATCAGATCATATATGTTCATTGTATCGTTCATCAGATCATATATGTTCAGTGCATCGTTCATCAGATCATATATGTTCAGTGCATCGTTCATCAGATCATATATGTTCAGTGCATCGTCATTAGGTCATATATATTCAGTGCATCGTTCACTAGGTCATATATATCAGTGCATCGTTCATCAGGTCAGATATGTTCAGTGCATCGTTCATCAGGTCATATATATTCAGTGCATCGTCATCAGGTCATATATATTCAGTGCATCGTTCATTAGGTCAGATATGTTCAGTGCATCGTTCATTAGGTCATATATATTCAATGCATCGTTCATTAGGTCATATATATTCAGTCATCGTTCATTAGGTCATATATATTCAGTGCATTGTCATTAGGTCAGATATGTTCAGTGCATCGTTCATTAGGTCATATATATTCAGTGCATCGTTCATTAGGTCATATATATTCAGTGCATCGTTCATTAGGTCAGATATGTTCAGTGCATCGTTCATTAGGTCAGATATGTTCAGTGCATCGTTCATTAGGTCATATATATTCAGCGCATCGTTCATTAGGTCATATATGTTCAATGCATCGTCCATCAGGTCAGATATGTTCAGTGCATCGTTCATTAGGTCATATATGTTCAGTGCATCGTCCATCAGGTCAGATATGTTCAGTGCATTGTCCATCAGGTCATATATGTTCAGTGCATCGTCCATCAGGTCATATATGTTCAGTGCATCGTTCATCAGGTTAGATATTCATAGCAAATTATTTTACATACGAGTTATTTTTATTTATAACATTGTGAAACTTAATCTACTATATTACTATTACATCTTCCTCTTCATTGTTTCTTCTTCTCCCTCTATCTCTTCATTTTCTATTTGCCTTCATTTTCTTATTTGCCTTCATTTTCTTATTCCTCGCCGTCTCACAATCGTTGGAGTCATTGTGACGTCACTGACAAACTCCACAACCTTCTCCATTAATTTCTATCTTCTACCATCTCTTGCGGGAGTCGCGATAGTTCAGTAGTTGGTGAACTGGACTACAAAGGACAAGGGTAGTAGGTTTGATCCCAACCGACGGCTTCCGGGTTCATCCAGCCTTAAATGGGTACCGAATGAATTTTTTTCTGGAAAAGTAAAGCGGCATGGGCGTAATACCGACCACGTTACCCCAAAAATCATGTTCCGAAGGTGTGTAAAATTTATGGTCACTAACACCATATTCCCTATACGGCACTTGGCGTGACGGGGGTACTTTACTTTACTCTACTATTGTATAAAATGTCAGTGCGGTGATAAATATATATATATATTTTTTTTTTCCATCTGCCTTTCAGCGTCGAGTGGAGATATAATTTGCAGTAGTGGCTCTTTGCTCGCTTCTGCTGCTGTTATTTCCTAGTGCTTCCAAATATCAGTCGATCCATCTTTTTAGTGTCGGAACGGTGGGTCTGGTGTTCTCGCAACGTTTATTGAGGGTTTGTTGTGTTGTGCTTTGATCACTCTGTCTTGTCACGTGGCCAAGCCATATATCTGTTGATTCTTTATATATTCTACGGCGGGGTTTGTTCCTAGCATTTTTTAAGTTATTCATTTCTGATCTTGTCTATCAAGCTGTTTCCTGTCATTCGTCTAACACATTTCATCTCAGTAGTGGTTATTTTTCTTATTGTTCTTACATCTAGGGTCCATGACTGGCATTGGTAGCACAACGTTTTATATATATATATCTTTCTCTCTTTCTCACTGGTACCAAAAGGTGTCGTGGTTATATCATTTGTCGCTCTTGAACTGCTCAAACTGTCTGAATTAGTGATTTGTTGTTACATGTCTCTGACACTGCATCTGTCCATCTTCTTCTGGGTCTTTTTCCATGCATTCTCTATATATTCTTGGCAGGGTTTTGTTCCTACCTTTTATATATATTATATATATATATATATATATATATTATATATATATATAAATATTTATCACCTCACTGAACATAAAAAAAAAAATACTACTACTTTAACTCTTCACCGTTCGATAAACTATTACATAAACATTCTGAATGAGATATCCAACCCGCAAATGAATAAATGGTCATAGTTTCATTTTTAAAAATGCCATTCAGTAATTTGTTCGCTCCTGGTCTTTTCGCATATTAATCTGGATTTATAATTTTGTGAAACTGTATTTTCATTACAATTTTACTCTTGCTTCTCTCTTTATATATTTCCTCAATTTATTTTAAGGCATGTAAATATAGTGTCCGTGTTGTGCACCATCATTGCCTTGTTAATTAAAAAGATACGATATATTTTATTTAGAAAAAAAAAAATTACACACAAGTATTAAATTGGTGGCATTGGATATTTCACAAATCTAAGTAAGAAAATACAGCTGAAACCAACAACACAAAAACCTGTCAAAACTTAGAGGTTAGCCCCCTTTAAAAAAATGTATACTTGTCAACCTGTGTTTGTGTGCAAGTGTATGTGCGTGTTGTTCAGATAACTATCACATTAATATTATAATATTTAACTGTCAATTTCTTTTTTTTTTTTTTTTTCTCCAAAATGTTCAGTGTTTTGTCTTTCGTTTAGCAAACAGATACAGCTAATACATGCAAGAAAGGGAGAGCATTCATGGAGCCTCGGGTTACGGTCTTGTGTGGGGCAAAGTCACAGCAATATGTGACATGGAGGCTGATGGTGGAGGTGGGTGATAATACAGGTGATCTATCTATCTATCTATCTATCTATCTATCTATCTATCTATCTATCTATCTATCTATCTATCTATATATCTATCTATCTATCTATCTATCTATCTATCTATCTATCTATCTATCTATCTATCTATCTATCTATCTATCTATCTATCTATCTATCTATCTATCTATCTATCTATCTATCTATCTATCTATCTATCTGCCTGCCTGCCTGCCTGCCTGCCTGCCTGCCTGCCTGTGCCTGCCTGCTGTCTGTTTGTCTGTCTATATATCTATATGTCTGTCTTTCTGTCTGTCTGTCTATCTATATATATTTATATATATATATATCTGTCTGTCTATCTGTCTATCTATCTACCTAACTATCTATCTACCTGCCTGCCTGCTAGCCAGCCTGCCTGCCTGCTTACCTACCTGTCTGTCTGTCTATTTACCTATCGATTAAAATGTGTTAGACGAATGACAAGAAACAGCCTGAGAGATAGGATCAGAAATGAAGAACTGAGAAAAAAGCTAGGAATAATTCCCACAGTAGAATACCTACAGAAACGACAGATAACAGTTTTATCCAACCAATGAAACATCAATATTAAAACAAGACGAGCCTTTATTAAACGTTGCGAGAGCACCAGACTGTAGGCCCGAACACGAAAAAAAAAGATGGATTGATGGAATATTAGAAACACTAGGAAACATAATAGAAGTAGAGGCCAACACAGAAAGTAATGCCTGCAAAATATAGTTCCCGCTCGACGATGAAATTCAAATGAGGAATGAAAAAAAAAGAAGAGAAACTCCTAATTGTGGTCATCTGCAGGGCTTCACCTGTTAACTTAAAGTTACTGGAAAGACAGAATTAGTGAGTAGTGATGGTGGCTGTGAACTCAACAGAAAAGTGGAATAACATGCACCGAAATACAATAGATTTGGCACCGACTTTGCACCGACTTTGCACCAAAACGGTGCCAAAAAAAAAAAAATTATTTTTTCGAATTCGCGATTTTTTTCGAACTTCATAATTTTTTGGGGGGAAAAATTTTGGGAAAATTTTTTGGTGTTCGTCAGTTTGTCGAATCACTGAGAGCTTAACTCAGGTAAATTCAAAAAGATCGTGTGCTAATCCGGTGATCGCCGCTCGCTGTGTGTTATTTGTGAAAGAGTATTTTTAAAAGAGTATGTGATAAATAAAAAATACGAAATGTTTCAAAACGTTAAGGAAATATAGTTAAATGTGATAAAATTGATTTTAAAAAAGGCGAAATAATAAAAACTATGAAAAAAATAAGTTAACATACTGACGGAAAACTAGTCAAGAAACTGGAATGACATTTTGTTGACTGGGCTAGTGGTACTTGAGGAATGCTATTGTTAGGGTCGCTTACAAGGAATCGTGGTCATTGTTAGGAGCTGCATTGTTAGGCTCCGTGTTTAGAGTTAGGTAGAGGCATGTCGGGGACAGCGGTTCTAAAAGGGGGTATCTCGCGGGTCGGATGGCGGGTCGTCGTGCGGGTGGGGAAAGGGTGCCTTTATTGGTTATCATCATGTGTGGGGCAACAGGAGGCGACATGTAAAAAAAATGCTGACAAGCAATTATTAGTATCGTTAGCATCATGTATTCTGACCTTCCCTCCTTGTTTTCTAACACAACTTCCTAGATTTCTGACCATGCCCTCAACATCCCCCTTCCTACTATCATCATGTGCCTCAACACTATCACCATGTCCCTCAACACTATCATGTGCCACCCTCAACATCCCCCTTCCTACTATCAGCATGTGCCTCAACACTATCATCATCATGTGCCTCAACATCCCCCTCCTACTATCAGCATGTGCCTCAACACTATCATCATCATGTGCCACCCTCAACACTATCATCATCATCATCAAGCACACACAAAGTATCAATCATCTCTCTCACACATTCATGGTAAACCAAAACAAAACTCGTTCTATATTTTCACAACTTTATTAATACATCAAATATACGACACATATATATTACTGTCCGGTTGTTGATAATTTTAAGCGTCTGGGTTTCCTCCTCTGTTTTGGTGGTACTGTTTGTTAAATGTCTATCAAACACGGGTGCATAGGAAGTGTCATTAGCCTTCAAAACACAACCGCCCTCCATTTTGACAAACCTTGATCAAAGCTGGAATAGGTAATCGGTGACTCTGCTGAAACACCCGCGGCATTCATATTGGGTGCCGGATCTGTCGTCTGATTAACAAGAGCGAGGTTCCCTTGATTAACAAAGGGGGGCGTGTAGTCGATGAGATTCGTGTTAACAAGAGATGGTATGTAGTTTTGGTGGTTAACGACAGGCGGCGTGTAGTTGATGTTAGCATAAGCGTTTTCGAGACTGCCTTAACGCCATCTATAGACAATGGAACTACCCCTCTACCTTCATGTCCTATCATCATCATGTGCCACCCTCAACACCATCACCTTCATGTCCTATCATCATCAAACCACACAAAGTATCAACCCCTTCATGGCCTATCATCATCAGTGTGCCACCCTCACACTATCATCATCATGTGCCACCCTCAACACTATCATCATCATGCGCCACCCCCAACACCATCATCAAACCTGCATATCCCATCATCATCTTGTGCCCTACCATTAAATAGTGACTCTCTCTCTCTCTCTCTCTCTCTTTCTCTATCGCATATCCAAGCTAACTCAAGTCAAATAAAAATCATCGCCAAGCCACACAAATTGACACATCATCATCATGTGCCACCTCAACACCATCATCAAACCTTCATGTCCTATCATCATCATATGTGCCACCCTCAACATCAAACCTTCCGGCTTGGACGGAGGAACTGTTTTTCCATCAGTCGAGTAAATGAAACAAACCCGTTACATATGTGTTGAAGGATGATAAGGGCGATGAGATAGAGGGGTCATTCTACACACCGGAAATTCAAAAAGTTGGAGACAAACACGAGTACAGAATCGAGAGTGTCATAACCGAGCGTCGCACATCCTTGGGCGAAAGGAGAGTTTAGTCAAATGGTTTGGTTACGGTTCGTCATTTAACAGTTGGATACCGTCCAAGGACATTGTCAGATACAAAAAATAGAGATGCGAGAAGAGAAGAAGAAGAAGTGGTAACTTTTGGTGGAGAGCCCGATTTGGGAGCCGTAAACTCGGGAGTCGGGAGAGACGGCGAACCGCGCTGGTGGGGGTCGATGTTGGGAAACTATCCCCTACTTAGAACTTGTCTTTATTTGTCAAGTGGTAGTTATATATACAGTTGTAGCGGTCTCGCTGTTCAATCTGACCACCGAAAAGGCAGACGCGAAGGAGGGAAAACTGTGGATAGCCTACTGAGCAGCTGTTTGGGTTACATGCTACCGAATCCAAACTTGGAGAGGCGACGGTGTGAAACGAGTGAAAAAAAATGAGTTTTTTATGTCACCCTTCCCAGCAATGCATCTATGGAACTTTTTAAGGATAATAACCCAGGCACTTTTTTTCGTTAAACTCCCTCAGACCATTGACATTTCGACGCAGTATGAGATCGCACTGGTGGAGATACAGTTTCCGCTAAATTATTTCAATGTAATAGAGGGTGATGTCTGGATTCGCTATGAATCTCTCGATAACGACGATATTTGCGACGCCAGATTTTATTTCAACGTGACATTGGAACCTGGGTTATACACGAAACCCGATGCGTTCATCGGCGCGTTGAACGCGTCGATCGTAAAAGCGGAGGATGAGTCGTACAGGGGAGAGAAAGGGAAAAAAAATGAGATTCATTTACGCAAAAGAGGTGAATAAAGCCATCTTGAAACTTTACGAGAAGGAGTCATGTTACCATAAGCGATACTTTGAAAACATGTTAGCCTTCCCCACGACCACAATATCAGACACGGCTCCCGATATCTTCAGCGTGGGTGTAATGGACTTGGAAAGTGTGCGAAGAATGTCTACGTCTACTGCGATCTCGTTTCCCCAGACCGGTCGGGGATGTGATGGTGCTCTCCTCAGGAGCGTGCCTGTTCTCAATAGAAATCACACCTCGGTGTTTCAGATCTACGATAAGCCTCACTACCTACCCCTGAGTAGATTTTCCTTCGATACCGTCGAGATCCTTTTAGCCAACGAACACGGAAAAACCATTCCATTCACCAGCGGGACGTCGGTGCTAACGGTACACTTTCGAGTCAAGAAGCATCTCGAGCTGGTATAATGGTGAAACACACTCCCTTCATAGAGATGTTGAGTTATACGAAGACTTTTATGTTGTCAGGCGGGCGATGGGATGCCCGTGTTTATAGGAGGTCGAAGTCAGAGCGGTCGAGAATCGGTAGTTTCTTCGGTGGAATCGGGAGGGCTATTTTACCCTGGTTAAAAACCGGCGGTAAGGCCTTGCTCAGAGAAGGCTTGGGGACCGGTCTGCAGGTCGCCACAGGACGCATTGGCCGGGAAAAATGTCGGTGAAGCTTTCAAAGAACGAGCTAAGGAGGCCGGTCAGCGGTTGCTACACGGGGCCGTAGACCACCTGCGTGATAATAACCAATCAGGAAGTGGTTTACGTCAAAGCAGAAAGCGAGTTATGAAGCTACCTCCACCAGGAGAAACCGTTACGAAGAGGATAAAACGACAGCTGGACGGTTCCCCCTTCATTCGGTGCACAACAGAGGAAGAAGACGAGGGTGACAAAGGATATTTTCGACTAATAATGTCCCTCATTCACCCCAAATCGTGCGAATGTCTTCACTCTGGTTTGGATTTATTTAGCGTTCCACCAACGCAGACATCTCTCGACTCTGGCCAGTTTATTGAAATTCGGCCGATCGCAGCTTTGTCGCATAGCGCACCGATAGAGTTTTTCATTTCTGGAAACAGCGAGGAGTATCTAGATCTTTTAAACACGTTTTTACATCTGCGGGTCAAGATCACCCTCCCGAATGGTGATAGTGTACCGTCGATGCTGAGGTAGGACCGGTCAAACAATTATCTTCACAGTCTATTTTCACAAGTCGACGTATCGCTAAACGACACGTTGGTTACACCGTCGGAGAATACCTATCTTTTAGAGCGGTGTTTGAGGCCACGCTAAATTACGGGGAGGATGCGAAAACGGATACTTGACGGCCGCTCTGTTCTACAAAGACACAGCTGGCCACCATGACGATTGAAAGAAAATGAGGGTTTAAAACACGGCGCGATTTGACTTCGGGTAGTAAAGAGGTTGAAATGGGTCGTTTGCACTCTGATGTCTTTGTGCAGGATCGTTACATGTTAAACAGAGTCGATGTAAGATAAAACTCACCCCCTCGAAGGATGTTTCAGCCTCGCGACTCACGATAGCTTTGTGGGTTATAAGAGTGTTATCACCTACGCCGCGCTCGTGGTAAGGAAAGCTAAGCTAAACCCGCGATTTCTCTGGCCCACGAAAAGCTCTCTTGAGCGGGAATGCGCGGTACCCGATCAAGAGGGTTACCATCAAGACCTTTTCCATCGCTAGCGGGATGCTTTCCCACAGTCAAGACAATTTATTTTTGTCTCAAACACCGACCCGTATAGTGATAGGTCTGATTACGGCCAGTGCTTTTAATGGTGTTTACACAGCTAACCCGTTCATTTTCAACACTTTGGTCTGATTTATATGAACCTGACGGTCGACGGGAAATGTATCTCGGGAAAGCCTCTAACTATGGACTTTGAACGAAATCAATACGCGAGAGCTTTCTTCGGCACAAATCTGGCCATGGGTCTGATTGGTAAAGACGCTGGGAATAACGTTGATTATAGAGAATTCAAGGACGGATACTGCCTATTTGGTTTTGACCTCTCGTCCAGCCTACTGGACGGCTCCCATTTTGAGCTAGCCACAAGCGGACCTTGTCGATAGAACTCAAGTTTGCCGCTCCCACCACTACTCCCCTACAAGTTATCGTCTACGCAGAGTTGGACTCGGTGCTCGAGGTGTCCAAGACAAGGCAGATTCTAACAGACTTCGCCGTTTGAGAGAGAGAGAGTCGAATATGAACACGAGGGAGATTTACAACCTTTTGATGTCGGATATTTTCGTTCGACGTTGTTCCCTTGTTAGTGTCTTTCCACGAAACCACTTACGCCGAGCATCGACCCAACGGCGACCGCGGCCTTTGTCATAAACACCGACCCTGCCACGAACCCGGTGAGCATTGGGTGGCCCTATTTTACAACGGTCTCGGCGAATGTGAGTATTTCGATTCCTACGGTTTGCCTCCCAGACACGTGGATATTTTAACTTTATAGAGCAAAACTCACACGTTCCATTCGTCTACAACCCGCGGGTGTTGCAAGATTTGTTTAGCAACACGTGCGGTCTATATTGTGTTTATTATATACTTCTTAAGTGTCGTGGCGCGAAACTTAACAGAATTCTCATGCCTTTTTCATCGAGACAGCACGTAAACGACCGTATCATTTATCGTTTGCTCGCCCCGTGGATACTTCGGCTTCGAGGGCCCGCCCAGACGCTTAAAATTATCAAAAACGGACAGTAATATATATGTGTCGTATATTGATGTATTAATAAAGCTGTGGTGAAAATATAGACGAGTTTTGTTTTGG